>RJWJ010000900.1:0-127592 GCA_004363605.1 Indri indri
AGCTTACCTCTCGCAGAGAGGAGCTGAGACAGCTCATCACAGTGGGAAAACAGAACAGGTAAGACAAACGGGAGAAAGTAAATGAGTCAAAAGAACTATCTCCATGTGTTTAATATGTAGACAATAAACAATGTGCCTTTAAAAGACAATTTTACCATAACAAAACAAACTCCTGGCCTGTATGCATTTTACATTGTTATCTGTCCAGCGGGGGGGAAGTGTAGAGACCTAGGCTCGTGTTGTCACAAAACGTGCCTTTTAGAGACTCCTATACCTGTACACATTTTTAGTGTACAGTTTTTAGTATCATAAGAGAATAACTACATCATTATCCTGCCTATTGTGTGTGTTACTTTGTCTTTTTGAAAGCAGAGGACAAAATGTCAAAACTCAATTTTTGTTCATATATATCTAGTTGAGCAGTTTATGCTGGTTTAATGATCAAGGTAATTGCTTCAGTGTCTTGTAGAACTGGCTGTCACTTTATAGGTTTATGCATTTCAAGACAACTTCTGGGTAGGTGCATACTTTAATTAAAAAAAGGCTTTTGATGTAGTAATATTGCCCGTAATTCAGGTAAGCTACACAGCTAGATGGATTATTTGGCCTTGTCCGAGAAGGTAGGCTAATAGCATGGTAAATAGAAGCTCAAGATTATAGCTTCTTTTTCTATTAAGCATTATTGAAAAACAATTTAAATGATATGTGCATAAGAATATTTATAAAAATAATTTCAAAGCAAAATTTAGAAAAATGTAAACACAAATACAAGCTTGTCAGCCAACTAGCTCCCCGAATCTTAACTCCATACTCCTTCCTGAGATGGTGCTGACAAGACAGTGGACTGGGATGGCGTCAGCCATTCTTAGTCGTCATTGTCTTTATGTATCCTGATTCGGATTGAAGACTTGCCTTTCCGTCCAATGTGTGCTTGTGTCTACTTGTTTAGTCCTCAGCATATCACCCTGCTGCTTGGACGCTTAGGACTTGCTTAGTCTTTGTCATTGCTTTATAAAAGCAGCTGTGTGCTCTCTCAGCCTCTATCATGTGGCATATAGTAAGTGCTCAATAAATCGTCCCTTATTCCCTTGCTTGCTTAATAATTGGAAGTTATTCCCAGGAGATTTTTAATAACCTTTTCTTTCCAGTTCTTTTCCATTCTGTTGATGCTTTCTCTCTGCACAAGAGGACTGTGTTTATCTAATAAGGATTTTTTTTCTCTCTCTCTCAAGAGAACACAATCTTTGAGGATGAGAAAAACAAAGTAATTTCTACTAAATTACCATTTATCAGAGTTCTTGAACAGAATCAACTTGTGCCTGTCTGACTCTTTCCTAAGGCTATAAATTTTTAATTATGTTTATGCCGGACACAACCTACTCAAATAAGGAAAGTGATTTAACCCCATCTGTATTACCTTGTTTAATAGTACTGTAAGTGGAAAAAGTAGATTACATTTCTCTTGTGAATAATAGAGACAGTAGATTGCCTAGGAGGGGACAGGATGGTAGAAGATGGATGTGGGGTGACACCCAAGAATTGGAAAATGGTTGCTGGTCAGTAACAATGGCCCAAGGAGAGATGGGCTCACTGGGAACCTAGGAGACCGCCAGTCCCCAGCCTAGACGTTCGTTTCCCCAGCGCGGTGTGGTAGCAGACAGCCCTGCACTCCAGGAGGCTGTTAGGGGCTTTGACATCATTCGTTAGTGTGGACCAAAGATAGTAAAGCTTCCCTCCCAGTCCTTTGGGATAGAGATGCACATTGAGTTAGGTTGATTTTAAAAACCGTGACTTTTTTTTGCACACCAAAGTTTACTGTTGCAGTTCGTAGCTGCCTAATTACTTTGAAGTTTCTTCTATTAAGTGGCACTTTGTCGCTTCTGTTTATCGGTTCTGGTTCTACACCGTAGCAGACTCTGTACTTCTATTGCACGTAGAGCAAGGTGCCTAGAACTGAGCACTCACGTGGGTGTGGTCTGACCTCGGAGCAGGGTGGGAGCATCGCCGTACTCATTGGACGGGCTGTCCTTGTAACAAAAGTGCTTGAGATCGTTTGTTTTCATCCCACTACTGATTCATAATGGCAAACGCCCTAAGTTCTTTAAAATATATGTTTTTCCACAAATGATCTCCTGCATATGCATTTGTTTTTTTGGACACAAATCTAAAAGCTTACATTTCTTCTTGTTAAGCTCATCCAAGTCGATCTGAAGCACCACGCCAGCTGGCTAGCACATGCAGGATTTCAACCCTGTCAGTGTATTGCTGTTCTCCTCAACCTCATGACATCTACTAATCTGTAAGTAAACCTTAGTCACGTCATCGTAGACAAAGTACTTAATAGCCTCAAGCCTGTTGGTTCATATGTAGATGGACTGATGATAGGCTTAGGGTCGCTGTGAGGAATACGTGGGGAAATGTTCACAAAACATGTAGTTCTTGGGACACGGCATGTACTCAGTCTACTTTAGCTGTTATTCATTATTCATATCACTGATAACAGAGTTGACCAGGGCAGAGAGAGGACAGATGCCTGTGTGACCCCACTCAAAAGCACTGTTCTAGGTTTAGGTATATTCATTAGTAACGGTCTCCCAGAGCCCGTTTCTGTTAGATGCCTTTCCCAAGTATACTGTCTCCGACACTCCTAGGTTCATTACCTAATACTTCTCAACCCTCAAAAAAAAAAAAAAAAAAAACAAGGAAAACTCTGTTCTCCTGATTTGTGTGATCCATGAAAACAACTTTTTGCCAGGACATTTTGAGTACTCTCCTTGTTTTTAAAATCTCAAAATACATAAAAAATTAATAATTCTACCTGCTGAGTAAGAGTATATGAAGTAATTTATTGACATTGGTTAAGATCCATTATATACAGGTAGAAACCTTCAAAATTGTACAAAGAACCATTAAGAATATTGATAAAGACAGTTTTATGGACAAAACAACTGGAAAATAGTTTCAACATACACAATATATAATTATGAAAAAATGCAGAACACAAATTGTTCTACCAGATAGATTTCAAGGTTCACTATGCAAACCTTAAGTTAAAAAATGTGTTCAATGGAGTTGCATGGTTTAAAAAAATTAGGTATAATTAAAAATTAAGCTTTTTTTTCCTCACTGCAAATGGGAGAGGAACCAAGACAACTTTTTACTTCAAATCTTTACAGTTTGAAAAATAATTTATGTCTGCACAAAGAAAGAAAATTGAGAATGTTTAAGGTTCTGTAAACTTTGCCTTCCATGAAATGCAAACTGCATCAGTTTTAAAAATTAAAAATTGTGCAATCAGAAATAGACTGTTCCCTTTATGGTACAGTAGTACCTTCATTGGCTTTATACCTGAGCACCAAAGCTGAAGTTCTAAATGCCATCTTGGAAAGCTATTCTGAAAATAAGCAAGAAATCAAAACTAGCCTATTATCATCTAGAAAATTAGGCACCAAGGAGACTTCCTTAGAAATGCGACAGCAACGACAGAGAAGGTTCAACTAATTAAGCAGCTGACAGATCTCCTTGTGGACACAGCAAAGGAAATCCACGTAAGACGAGCCTCCATACAGTCCTTTGTCTTCCACCAGGAACTGTCGGAAAACCACCTCTGGCTGCTCCCGCTGCTTTACTATTGTGAGCTAGGAAAAAACAACAGCAGCCACTGGTGAGGAACAGTTTTTGAACGTGGCTCAATTTTGTCTGCTTCGATTTCACCAAACTTTGTAGAACGCCCACTAAGAGTGAGGACGATGGGAAAGTTACAGAGTGGAGAGAGGGACGGACCCCAAACCACAAAACCCAAGATAGACAGTGTGAAGTGGCAAACATGAAACACAAGCAGAATGCTGTGGGAAAGGCTCCATGAGGTGGTGACTGTCACCTGAGCCTTAAAGGACAGGGGCAGGGCTCGAGAGCATTCCTTACTGGAGCACAGGCACCAGGGCCCTGAGATGCAGATAAGGCTGGCACGTCACCATCACAGGCTTCTAAAGGGCAAGGAGAGGTTAGGGGCAAATGGCCAGAATAATGAGTTTGGGCTTTTGTGGGAAATGTGAGGCAGGGAAGGCACAGAAGAGTGAGACGAGAGTTAACTGGCGGCAGCGTGTGCGGTGCACTCTGAGATGAGGGAAGCTGGACAGGTAGACAGGAGTGGTTGGAAATACCGAGGTCGGAGATGATCAGGACCTGAACAGGGCAGAGGATGTGGAAAGAGGGTAGATTTGGGAGGCGACACAGAGGTTAACACATGGGGAGAATCAGCAGAACAGCTGTTCTCTGCTCGTCACGGCCTCCAGGGCTGTGCTGTCCAGTGCTGCGGCCGCCAACCACATGCGCTACCGAGCACGTGCCTGTGGCCTGTGCATGCCGAGATGTGCTACAGATACACACAATGGATCCCTGAGACTTAGTGTGAAAAATAAGATGTAAAAAAAATCTCCATAGTTGTTTATACTGATTACATGTGGACATGATAATATTTTGGATATATTGGGTTAAATTAATTATTTAAATGAATTGTTTACTTGTTAAATGTGGTTACTGGAAAAGAGAATTACACATGCGGCTTGCACTACCGGACAGGCTGCTCTAAGAGAAGAGACCCCAGGGAGGAAACCCAAAGGGGGCGTTTTGTCATGAACACTTCGAGCCCTTCCCTCTACCCCTGCTCCTGTCGGAGGGAGTCAGGGCAGATGATCTGAAGAGTCAGGACTGGATGTTCATCAGGCTACGAAAGGGGCGAGTTGAGCTCTCCGTGCACAGTGACGTCTCCACCTGCCTCCTGTGTCATCGGGAAGAGCCAGGCGCATCTCGCAGGGCGGGCGTGGGCAGAGCCTGCAGTCGGCAGCTCCGCCAGCTGCCACGGGAAGGCGTGTACAACTGTGGCTGGGAGGGGAGGGCCTGGCCCTACTTTTGCATAATATGCGTTTTAGTTATCAAGTAGAATAATTCTGTTGATACACCTTGCTTTTTTCCCTTTATGACATTTTGGCCTGGGCCTTAGGCTGATAAGTTTTAAACTGCCCCTGACATTCATTTTAAAAGCCCTTAATGAAATGTGAAAATAAAACACTTGAAGAAAAGGAAAAAACAAAATCGCATTCTTACCTTCATCGAATATGGCCTCTTTTGTTGGATAATACTCATTATCATTCTGAGCCGTTGAGAGTACGGGCTTCCTGCCTCAGGCAGCAACGTCTACATTTAAGAAGATCAAAGTTTCAGTACAATTTATAACATTCAGATAGAAGTAGCAATATGAGATTATTAGAATGTTAAAAACATCCTTCTAAAACATATACTTCACTACTGGCTTAATTCATTTTCATTTTGAAAATCAAAAATGTAGGGAATATGCACTAAAAATTACTCGTGCTTATTGGCACACATTCCCATTGATGAAACGATTATCTCTGTCGTTTGAAAATAAAAATCCTCTGCAATTTGACACATGCACATCACTGAAACGACACAGCACAGACAGCTGGCCTCCTTGCACTTGGGTTCTGCACGGTGGATTCGGACCATGGACTGAAAATTTAAAAGTGTGTCTTTACTGAACATGTACAGACTTTTTTTCTAATCATTATTCCCTAAACATTACAACTATCTACACAGCATTTACATTGTATTAGGCATTATGAGTAATTTAGAGACGAGTTAAAGTGTACAGGAGGGTGTGCAGAGATTATATGCAAATGCTACACCATTTCACATCAGAGACTTGAGCATCTGTGGATCGTGGTAGTCGCTGGAGTTCCTGGAACCGACCCCCCGCCCCCCCGCCCTGCCCCAAGTACCGAGAGATGACTGTGTGCTTTATGCCAAGGATGCCGCTGGACCATCCCCACGAAGGCTTAATCCCCTTTTAACAGGCGTATTTCCAGGCTACGTTGTAAGAAAAAAGAATGTACTTTTTCGCTTCAGTGGATCAGCTGCAGGACACGGAGGCATTACCAGATGGGCAAATGGCATCCAAGTACCACTGTGCAACATGAAAACAAACTACCAGATGCTGGTTTCTCAAGGGGAGTGTAGCCTCTTAGACTTCCCTGAAATCTGGCTGGCGGTTTACAAAGCAATCCAGCTGCGCCTGGCCTTCAGGAGGTATGAGGATTTGGACTTAGATTTCTTCCATTAAGACAGAGTACAATGCTAAGGCTTGCTTTTCAGCACGAAGATGCCAAAAGCCAATGCATCATCTGTGCATAGCCACAGAAAATTTCAGTTAGAATGTTTTACCATGAAGCCACAAGTCTCAGGAGAAAATCAGAGATAGTATTTTTCACAGAAGTTGTAAGCAAAAAAAACTCATCATTTATATTCACACTCTATCCCCTATATGTATTCTCTGACATTAAGATAGATCTTTTTATTCAACAAATAACATAAAATACACTCCATATGTGTGTCTTGAAGTGCCAACTGCCTCTAAATAGAAAGCAGCCCACAACTGATCTTTCGTTTTCATTTTCTGAAGGTCGAGAGGAGCTGTGCTGATCATGAGGACAAACCTCCCAATCTGCTTTGTGTGGCAGCTACTGGCTATTGCACACGTGCGTTCAACTCAGCAGATATACGTTCAGCATTCACTATGCCAGTGCACTGCGACAGAAGGGGAAGCTTCCTCAAATTTTATACAAAGATTCTTCAGATTCATAGTTCTTTGCCTACTGAATTTTAAATTTCATCGTTTTTATTTTTTTAAATGGCATTTCTAATCATTTCTTAATTTCATCCATATGCAGCTATCTTACTAAATCTTCATCTTAATCATAAAACTGTAGTCTCTTAGTGGAATCTGGACACCCTCAATTCCTGTAAAAATATGCTTTTGACATTCATAATGGATATGCAGTTCTCTAAACTGACCGCCTATCATAGCTTTGAATTGTAACCCTGCCCCTTTTTGCAAGATGCTATGTATCTCTAGACTGTACTTCATACCAGAAATTGGGCAGGACAACTAGACTGAAGCCATCTTGCTGTAACAGTAGAGGCTTCCGGGAGTAAACTGTCTGCCGAGCTCTGCTGTGAACGCAGAAGGCTCCACCCTCAAGCACAGCAAGGCAACCACCACACAGCAACGGTGCTCATGCAGCAATGGTCTGCAGATAAAGCCTGTAATAAATGTTGATCTCAAACAAATTATAATTCCTTGGTTTTCCCAGGACTCTCTAAAAGTAGTCATTTGTATCCATTTCCATATCAAACCCAAAATTAATTTTGTTATGATAGCAACAGAGGAGTGTATAATTTGTTCTTGTGGGGTGGTTTTGTAACTCAATAATCTGATTTAGTCTGTAGTCCAACACCTATGGAAGATTTCTGCAGTCTTCTGAGTATGCAGTTCAGCACTGGGGATGAGCCCAGGGCATAAGAACTGAGTTTGGTTCCCAGCTCTGCCACTTACTCCCTGAAAGAACTTGCCTTCAAGCCTCAAGTGATTCATTTCAAAATGCTGATACAATATCCATCTCACGGATTTGTTATAAGAATTAAATGAAACAGTGGATTAAAAATACTTAGATTTGCTATGTGACTGGCACATAGTAAATGATCTGAGGTGTCAGCATTTTCTATTCAAGTCATACATTTTGGTTATTTGATAAAACTCTATGCAAATAACTTTATGCCAGGTAATTGTTACTGATCAAAACATTTAATTCTTTCATTCTTATATAGAACTATATGCCTTGTTGTTTTTTCTTCTCTGTAATAATGGTTGATATTTCGTATAGTACCATAAAAACAATGAAAAAATACTTAACCATATCCGTGTTGACATGTGCAAGAGATGGCACATTAAATATTCCTTGGATCAGTTCTGGGGGGCTACTGACTCCCAACCACAGGAACATGTTCACTCCATTAGCCAGTAAGAATATTCCTTCTTCCGAAAGACGGGACTCAGAGCAGCGCACAGCAGCAGGTGACACCATGCTCTTGACATCTAACGTGTGCTGTGCAGGCAAAGACGAGAGAGTTAGAAACTCCTTTCCTTCCTTCTTTTCTTCTTTTCCTTCCCTCCCTTCCTTTCAGTGTGTATTTAGTGAGTGGCAGGCATCGTTCTAGTCTGCACAATAATCCCTGCCTTGTGCAGCTAATAGTTTTCTGGAAAGAGGAAGAGAGAACACATGAAACAAGTAAAATATGTAGAATCATAGATTCTACATAGAAAAGAAGCAGGAAAGTGGGGCTGGGCGTGTCACTGGTGGAGGTGGGGTGTTACAATTTAACTAGGGTAGTCCAGGAACTTTTTTTTTTAGAGACAACGTCTTGCTTTATTGCCCAGGCTGGGGTATGGTGGCATGACCATAGCTCACTGCAGCCTCAAACTCCTGGACTCACGCAATCCTCCTGCCTCAGCCTCCCAGGCAGATGGGACTACAGTCCAGAACTTTTGAGATGGTAACCTGAGGAGGTGAGAGGAGCCATGGGGATATGTGGAGAAGACCATTCCAGATGGAAGGAAAAACTAGTGCGAAGGTCCTGAAGCAAGAGCCCATCTGTAAGGTCTGCAAGCAGCAAGGAGGCCAGTGTGGCTGGTGGAACGAGGGGAGGGTAACAGAGGATGAGGTCGGACAGAAGGGGGAGGACAGAGAGTGCTGGGCCAGGGTGGTAGGAAATCCTGGAGTGTTTTGAGCAGAGGAGTGATACGAGCTGACAATATTTCAACAGGATCGCCTTAACTTCAGTGCTGAAAACAGCCTGCAGGAGAGGCAGAGCTCCCCAAACCCCTCTCCCACGGCACCGAGCACATGGTGACGTGCACAAGCAACTTGCTCAAAGAGCCTCTGCTCTAAATCCCATGCTACACATTTGAAGGCATTTGTAACTTTCAGTTTTCTCCTTAAGAACAAAGTATTCCACATAGCATATGGAAAAGCACAGGGTGCGATTCCCTTCCAGACGCCCCCAGGAAACGCTCCGCCGCAGCGTGCTTACTATTGGCAGAAGTTGTGGGTAGAGGAAGAGCTGAGAGTCAGCCACCCCCATGGTCATGACCAGCTGTCTCTGGTACGCCCGCTCGTCGGTGGAGATCTCTGGTCTGCTGAGCAGCACACAGTTCTTTAGCAAACAGTTCATGTACACTGGCAATACTTTCATGGAATCGGGTAGAATAAGCTGAAAAAGAATGACATCTGTTTCATATGCTTGACCAGAACCCCTGCGTGTTATCTGTAAGATAGAAACATCATTTGCTCTTGAGATCGCTGTGAGGATTAAATGGCAACCCACGTGAAGCACCTAGAGCACAGCAACAGGCACGCGGTAAGTATTAAAGAACAGCAGTTTTTAAATTGCATCTAGTGCGGCAGCAGCCTGGTGCAGGGGTCACCAGCACGACCCCACTGCCTAGGATGCAGTCCTGGCTCTGCCTCTGACTAGGCCTGCAGCCCTGGGCAAACGACTTACCTCTCTTCTCCCTTTTCTTATCTGACACTGGAATAACGGTCCATCTACCTCATGATAGTGGGGTTAGCATGAGAATTAAATGGACCGTGAAACACAACGGTGCCTCGCACAGTGTAAGCATTGCTGCATGTTTATTAAATAAACATTTTTAAAAAGTGATTTCCTAATCTAAATTTCCAATTTCTACCTCTTCAGTTCAAGAACAGCATTTCCGATTGCCCACAAGATAGCTCCTACTTTATGCTCTTCATGCAACTAAATTCAGTTAGTCATAAACTCATCAACACTTAGCAAACGCCACTGCCTCACAGGTGCTGTGGGAAGTGTCGAGGATATTCCCGGGGAGGAATAAGACAGTCTGTGGCATATGAGGCTTAAGTGCAGCGAGGATGACAGACATGTAAGTAGATGAAGCACGGTAAGGAGATTCTAATACTATAGATACAAACTGAAAGAGGAAATGCTTCTTGCATTTATGCACGTCCTTACTGAATGGAAACCTGCACGGTCAGACTCCCACAATTCCACAGACGTGTTCTTCCTCTCATGTTTCCTGTTTAATGTGGAACTTCCAGATGAACCCTGACTTTTTTCTTTACACTCAAGGAATAAATGAACCATTTTAAGTCTACCTTATAATCTACTGCCTCATCCTCCCCATCCTTCCTGTGGCTCACACGACCTCATTCCAGCTGCCTCAATTATGCGCTGCTACAATGGAACACGGGCAGCAATTCTAGGGACACAGCCTGAGGATTTAAAAAATTATCGATAATGTCCTATGCTGTTTAATCTCCCAAATCAATTTCATAAGAATAGCTAATAATCAAGTTTGACTGACCTGAATGCCACTTCCTTCCATTTACACAGTGACCTGTGCTTCCTTCCAGCACAGATCGATGAACAAGGACGTGTCCAAAAGAAAAACTATACACAGGACATAATGATAATTTGCAAACATGTAACCGAAGTGTCTGGTCTATAAATTCATGATTTCTTTTTAGCTTTCAATCTTAATGATGAAAAAGGATACATACACTTATCAGAATCCACACTGAAAAGAAAATGTCCCTCCAGGCTCTGTTAGAATTTATTCCTCAACTTAAACCTCCTTACATCATAGGTCTCCTCTCATGATCTACTGAGTGAGGACTGTGTGGGATGGAACTTTCTAATTGGTTCAGGCAACACATTTCAGAACAATTCTACTTGGCAGTTGGTTTCCCCTCTCAACTTCTAATCTCCTTTCAAAGAACCAAAGACAATTAAATGCACGTATACTCGTAAGAGAATACTCTCTTGTAATTTTTCCTCTGGCATAAAATATTTCCATTTGACAACATTTGGTACTGGATTACATTCTCAGCCCAGGAAAAACCACCTTCAAAAGATACAGGAACCAGATCACGGTCGTATGCCAGAGCCACGTGCTATTCCTGGGCTAGCTGTTAGTTAGGCATGTGACATATTATTATGGATTAGGGATGTTCTTAGATTCCTGTATAGAAGCATGTACACATGGTTTTTAAATATTATCTTGGAATTTCACTAGTTGCTTCTAATTAATCAGGTCATATTAAGACTTCAGAAATCTGTCCTCCTAATTGCCACAAAGGGGTGAGGTTGGCCCACGATGACGCTGTTAGGACTAAGAAGTCTAACCAGAGGAGGTTGGGTTATAGGGGTAGTGGGAAGAACACAGAAGCAGTAAATAAGGAAAATGAATGAAGGAGAAGAAAAACGGAGCTAAAGAGTGAAAGAAAACGAGAACACAATCTTAATGTTTTTGCGGTGGGGAAGGAGACGTGGCAATGGATGACCGCTATAGAGTCCTCCCCTGACCCCTTCCACACGTAACTAAACTATTCTTGAGAAAACGTGGGAGAGGAGGGAGCGGAAATTCATGTAAGTCCAGTTTGATTGCATTTGAAAATTCTCTTTGGGTTTTGAAATGACAGAAGTGGTAATGAATAAAAACAACTCTTACTTTGCAGCTAAGGTCATTTGACTTGCCTTTTGAAGTCGATGTGCTCCTCCATGATGTGAGGTATTCAAGCTCAGAACAGCGAGCGAGTAGATTTAATAACAAGGCTCTACCTTGCTTATGCAAGCCTACAAATGTGTTTTAATATTGCACACAGTTGTGTGTCTTAACCCAGCATCCGTCACACGCCCTCAGAGTGGAGGCCTCCTTAAATTTCACCTCACCCTGGGTTTGACCCTGGCAATTCAGTAAAAGCGATTCTACTGAGTTCAGTATCATACAGTCCAAGCACGCAGCTCCCTGACGGCCTTGCTCGAATAAAGACAACGTGGGCTCCCTGGTAAAATAGTAGAATTCCCTTAGTAATTTTTCCACAGATACTATTTCTCGAAGTGAACTGTAGAGGGGGGGCACCAAGTTTGTAGTTACATTTTCTGAAGAGAACCTTAAGTCCAGCTCTTCTATGCTTTCAGTTAATGGTATATTTTAATGAATCATTTTTACTAACAGTTTCAGAATCTATGTTTTCCAGACTCTATGGAAAATCATAAAGTACTTATATCATGTTTTTCAAACAGCTCACGGGTTGGAGGGTACACTTGCAGTGTGCTAACGGAGAACGAAAACTCCCATTGTAAGAACAGGAATAATCTCTATCAAGTTGTTTAGGGAAAATCTGACACCATAATGTTTTCACTTCAGAAATAATTAAATTGTGTAAACAGATGATCCAGTAGTAGACATAACGCTTTTAACTTTTAAACCTGAAGGGCCTGACAGGTTTTTTTTTTCCCTTAAATAGGTAACAGATTTGTTTTTGACTTAAGGTCTTTGAATCCAATTGTTTTAACATGAGCAAATAAACTTCCAGAGAGGACACTAACTGTATCTGTACTGCTTCAACTAATCGTTCTGAAAGGTGAGATACTCCAGAGACAGAGTAACGTTTCCAGAGCTCCACGATAAACAGTAAAACTGGGTGTAAAGTGCTCACGATTGGACTGCGTCCAGGCCAGATGCCAGGCTCACCTGGTGAGTTATTTAACTTAAACAAGCACACTATGAAACAGGACTGAAATTTGAGTTTCCTAAAGCGGCAAATCTTCCAAATAATAAAGCGACTGAATACTGAACGCTTCAGAAAGTGACAAACTGGGCTTTTCTTTCCTCCATGTGTCACTTACATGATTATCAACACAGGAGATGAAAGAATGGATGACTAATCACTTTGGACAGCATGGAAAGGAACTTTTATGAAAAATCCAATCCAATAGCTGTATTTATTTTTCTCCCTTACCTAGATTATGAATTTGGATCCCTAATTTACCTGCATTATCTTTCTGCTGATGGCTAACCTTAGGTGGGGTTTCAGATGTCCTCTCAGCACCCAATTTTGACAATGAATGAATCAGAAAGTTTTCCCATCTGTTATTCACTGTCTTCTCCTTTAATTAAAATCCTACACTCAGATATTCAATACACAACTATGAAAAATGGTATCTAACATTTGTTGACATAGAAAAGGATGTAAACAAGAGAATAAATTCAAAAATAAACGTGGACTTGAGGTTTTACTTTTTCTTTTATAGGAGGGAGTCTAAATAAGGTTTATTTAAAGGAACTTCTAAAATTTCAAATTATTAGATGATGGCCAGAGATAATTCTTTCAAAACACTTCATACCTATTAATGGCTTTTAAATACAAAGAATTCCAATGTTTACATTTATAAATTATGTTTATGTTTATAAAATGTTATTACTGCCATCAGCTCATGTCAACTTTGTTAGTATGCCTGAAATGCATCTCAGCATACACATTTCACAACGAAATACACATCTTTATATACAAAAGAGAATCCTGTTTATATTATGACAATTCTTACATATAACATTCCTCTGTTTATACATAATGTAGGGACTGTCAACTAAATATACACACTCAGTTTTTGGTTCAGGCACCTTGTAAAGCCAGGTTTTTTTATTATTATTATTTCAAAATATTAAGGGGGTACAAATGTTTTAGGTTACATGGATCATTTTTGCAATGCTTGAGTGTTGGCTATAGGTGTGCCCGTCACCCACATAGTGTTCATTGTCCCTATTAGGTTGGTTTTTCCCAAAGGCAAATTTGTTAATGTTGGCTATAAAAAAACCCACAGCCTCCTCAAATTGCATTCTCAATCTTTTTGGCTATTTGGTTTACTATACAGCATCCAAGTGCCTGCAACATCCTAAACCTTATATAGCTGTGTGTGAAGGAACGAGTAGTCGTTTGTAACACTTCAACACCCAAGTACAACAGGAACCTTACCTGGCTTGCTGCAGATGGACTTGCACAGTTCTTTCGGTAACACGCCAACATATGCGCAGTCTGATTAACGAGAATTTCCCGGATGACTTTCAAAGGCTGGTGTAGAACCGCTTTAAAAGCTATGTGCACAAAACAATGAAAAGGACATCAAAGTTTTAGCTCAGAAATGGATCTCTTCAAATGATAATAATAATGAAAAAGAACAAATTGCTATTATCTTCAGACCATCCAACAAGAATAGCATTTAAAAATGTTAAAGTCATTTGCTAGTGGTCTCTCCTTGACTACATATGGTCTAGCCAATGGAGAACAATGGCCTACCTATAGTAAAAGGTTGTATCAACCAGAATTATCTTCATAATATTAGAAACAGAATTACAGAGAAAAGAAAGGCCAGTTTGTCACTTTCTGATGGCCTGAATTTTTACAGGCTGGATTGCTACTTTTTCCAAACCTTAATGTATTAATAGAATCTCAGAAGGAAAGCCAAAGACAGTTCTGCCTTGGGGCCCCTCCTGTGTTACAGTTAACATGGCGTGGACAGTGAGTTCAGTCTAATGTCAGGGACGGCCTCCTTGCATTACCCTGATGTGCCACAGGGCACACTCGCATGCCATAGTAAGGGCCTAAGCATCCCATTCCTAAGCTTCAACTCAGAGCCCCTAGCTCCTGGAAGAAAACTTTAAATAAATCTGTACAGCCTGGCCCTGAACTGAGTTATCTCACGTATTAATCCAGCATCAGAGATGCTCACTATTCTCCCTCACCCTTTGCTTTTATTAGTTCTGAATTCCCCCACCAAAAGGCTCCACCACCACCTACTTTTCAGCTACTGTCTCAATTAACCAAGTCTTGACTGAATTACTAGGAAAGGTTTACTGATCCTCAGGATTAGCAAAAAGTGTTACCTGATTTGGCGAAGAAGTTGATAAGGGCATCTGTCTCACAGCTCTTATAAAGATCAGCTAACTGGGAGCTGCAGTTCAAGCCAAGGTTGTGAATCCGAAGTCGTCTCTGGCCACCGAGTGTCGTGTAAAGCACAGCACACTGCAGAAGCAACACTGAGGTCACGTGTTCGCCCAAGCCGGCTTGATCTCATTTACATTTGCAAAACAGTGTGTACAGATGAAAGACCTCCAAAGTTTCCCACAGAATTTTTTCTATTATTGTTAAAGATTGAATGACAACAAGAATGGAAGAATAATGACCAATTCATCTGCTGGGTTTCTATGCATCATTTCACAGCATTAAACTATTGGGCTATTTACGAGTAAATATCTGTTCACATTTCCACTAGTCTGCATTTCACACATCTCAGGTTTTGTTACCAGGGATCTGGGTCCAGAAACAATACCTTCATGTGCTCACAGCCCTACTCAAGGCTCGCTTCCCTCAAAGACAAACAACTAGCTTTGATGATGGACTTAGGTCTTATGTCACAGACAAAACCACTTCTCCAAATATCTATGACTAAAACATAAACATTAAAGTTCTTCCTCAACCTAATGTCAACCTCTCTCCATCCTTAAAGGGTGATGCTAATGTCTGAAAACTATGACCATTACATATATTTATTTCCTTGTTTTAATTCGAAGTCTCCATGGCTTCTAGTTAATTTTATTTACTACAAAGTCAAGTCCTCTTCCACTTGCTTATAATATGACAATGTGCTTAATGTGGTGTTAAGGCTGAATTATGCCCTCTCCAGTCTTATGTTGCAGTCCTAACCCCTGGTACCTCAGAATGTAACTATATTTGCAGATACAGCGTTCTTAAAGAGGTAAATTAATTAAAATGAGGACATTAGAGTGGGCCCTAACCCATTATGAATAGTGTCCTTATGAGAGGCACTCTGCACACAGATAGGTAGCACAGGCAAGAAGATATAAAGGCACAGGGAGAAGAAAACCATCCATCAGCCAAGCAGGAAGGCCTGGAACAGATGCTTCCCGTAAGGCCCTTGGAAGCCTTGACCTCAGACTTCAAACCTCCAGAACTGTGCGAAAGTAAGTTTCTGTGCAAGCCGCCCGGTCCGTGCCACTGTGTGCGGCAGCCCTGGCAGAGTGATATGTGCACGGCTGGAGGGAAGGGTGCGGAAGCCTGAAAGGACTGAATCCTGCAGGAAGCCAGTTTGCTGCTGCCCACGATTCTTCACGGGGCCCCAGTGCAGGGGACAGAACCGTGACCCCGTCTAAGCAGCGTTTATGAATCAGAGGACAGAGAAACAGCACAACTAAGTGCTCTCATCTGGTGACTTCTGCCTTTGGAGAAAGAGAGTTGAATTTTTTTTTATGAAGAGACTAACACATTTGATGGTATTTTAGTCTCCCCACTGATCACTGTCAGTAACAAACTAAAAAACAAAAGTTGTGAGTAAACTTTAAATCACCTGGATCAAGGCCCCACTGTCTTCACTGAGTTTGTCGTCATGCTTGAACTCCACAGTCACAGCCTTGTCACAATCAATGGCTGCCATTTCCACATCAGTGGTATTGTTCATAAAAATCCCGCCAAAGAAATCAGTGGCTCTGAAACCTAAAGAGAAGGGGAAGGGGAAATTTTGCTTCTCCTTATTTTACTGATATTTTCTTTGTTGGCCTGTTATTAATTTGAAAAGGAAACAATTATACAAAATCGACCTGAAAAATTGTATAAACGATAATTACCTGTGCTGGTACGAACCCTCATAATAGCATCAAAGCCTATTTTCTTTTCAATATCATTTCTGAGGTCGTTCAAAAATTGTTGGCTATCCAAGTGTATCTAAAAAATAAAGTATGATCAATGCCCACCAGATGGCAGTAAAATACTTAACATAACAATTCTCATTTTAATCCTGACTTGCAACAATTCTTATTTTTACATTCTGATTTAGCATATTTATGTGCTTGGTGAAGCTAAGTGAGGGGGACAGTTCATGCCCTTCTCGCAGCCTCGTTAACGACTGCTATCCCCATGTTTCTGAAAGCTGGTCACAGTCCACTACCAAGCAACACGTACACAACACGCACACGTGCACAACGCTGAGCTGAGCACGCGCCCACAAGAGTAAACAAACTAGTTGAGCACCAGCTTCTAAAGCTTCTCAACTGACCGGTCAGTGAAGCTCTTTAAGAAAGTCTCGCCACTGCTGTTTGGCAGTTAGGAGGAATGGTGACACACACATCCCTTCCCGTCCCCCGACCCCCCACCACAAAGGCAAAGATGCAGGAAGGTGGGAAATCGCAAATGCAATCTTTATATAATAATGCCTTTAGCTGTTTGCATACAACTTGATGCCTGCAAAGTTCGTGACCATCATATTGTTGAATGGAAAACACTATTAAAATTTTTACTGTTGAAGATGAGAAAGAAATGCTACGGTATGATTCAGTTTTACAACACTGTGAAGTAAACACAAATAAACAACTGAGTGGTAGCACAGGCAAAATTAACACTCTTTGGTTATAAAGTATTTTACTACCTGTTTACATCTCAGAAGATTTCTCCTCTGTTGGATTACAAACAACAGCATTTCTTTTTTAGTAACATTGAAGGAATCAATAATAATCATTGATATGCTGAGTACTCGTAAATACCCTTTATTATATCAGAAACTACACGGGATTAACATGTAACTCAAAAACTTAAGGAAATAGGAAAAAAGAAGCGAGCCTGGAAGGCTGTGTTGCAGCACGCACGGCCTGCACACCACTCGGCAGTCTGCTCTTTGAAGCTGCGCCACTGCGGTGGAGACGCTCACCCTGTGCGTGGCCAAGGTCCCTAGCGAGGATGCGAGTGCTGTTTAACTACGCCAAGACCTTATTGATATGGGATGGAGGATGATAAAGTCTTTTTTGGGAAAGTGAAAAAAAAAAAGTTTCTGATGAAATTTATCTCCCTAGCTGAGAAAGGAGCTGCAATTAGTCAACACAACAGACTTCGTTACGCCTCGATACCCGGAATCCAGGCAGAATGGGAAAGGGTTAGCATTCTGTATGATTGTTAAGAGCTTATTTTCCAGAGTGTGCCTAAAAAGACATACTTTTCTCCAGAAGTCTTGGAAAAGGCTCTTAAAGCTTTTTCAGTTTGATTTCATTTGCAACCTTTGGTCTTATCAAATCCCTTAACTAGTTTATAATATAAACATGTAACTAGGCTCTATTAATAACTTAATTGATGATAAGTAAAAATAGATGATTAAGATTTGTCACTTATGTTGGGGGACCACACCGTCCCACCTCATGCTGCCATGTGGCGGCACATACACGGCCTGACCCCTCCTCGGGCGAGGGGAGTGACTTCTCTGAGCAGCAACTTTGGGAAAAGGAACTGAGCGGGTGTAGCTCAGCCTCTTGTGAGTCTTCTTTTTCGGGAGTCAGCCTGCCCACGAGAGGCACACGTTTTCTGCCCTCAGTAGTTTTGAAGGTACAGGTGTCCACAGGAGAAGCTCATAACTATGCCCCCGTGCCTGGGCGATAAGCTCGTCACATTCAGAGCTGAGGCATTAGGAAGCCCACTTGCCTACAGATCTAGATCCATTACATTAATAGTGCTGACATTTTGAGTATCTCGTCAATGTCTCTCAATTCAGGGTTAGAGGAGAGGAGTGTAATGAATTGACTGCCCAAATCCCAACAATTTAAAACAAATATGTAGTCACTTTTTAAAACATTAAGCATATTTTACATAAAATGTCTTTTTCCCTATTATGAAAGCTCACGTTGACATTTAGCTCTGAGGATGAATGGGTGCACTCTGTTGCCAAACGCTTAGGAAGCGTGGAACTGCTTAACCATACATGCACAGTGGTCCCTTGGTATCCACGTGGCATTGGTTCCAGGACCTGCCAGAGATACCGAAATCTGCCAGGTACTCAAGCCCTGATACGAAATGGCATATTTGTACCTACCCACATCCTCCATGTACTTTAAGTCTGCTCCAGATTACTTACAACACCTAATACAATGTAAATGCTATGGAAATGGTTGTTACACTGTATTGTTTAGGGGATAATGACAAGAAAAAAAGTCTGTATATGTTCGGTACAGGACACAATTTTTTTTTCTGAATATTTTTGATCTTAGCTTGGTTGAATCCGCAGATGCAGAACCCCCAGATACAGAGGCCCACTGTATACATTCTTTTCTATCAGCTCTTGAATTTAAATCTGTGAGTTGCCCACAAGAGTACACAGCTTTTTAACCTATGATCTAAGCTCCAAAGTAAAAACGGGAGTAGATAACTGACACGTAGCTGGCATTTACCTGGAAATTGTTGTATTTGTACAGCGTCCCTCCAGTGAGCTGAGGAACGAGTCCCAGTGAGGCCACATCCACATACTGACTGGGAAAGAGGAAGAGTGTCACGGAGCAGCCGTGAGCCACGCAGTCCTTGGCCAACGAGTCATAGACGTTTGTCTGGGGCTGGAAAAGTATCTGAAAAAAAGAGATACAGAAAAGGAAAAATGACAAATCACGAAATGTTTTTGGTTTAAATTTTAAGTTTCTATTGAATTCTTACTGAATTTTTAAAATGAAAAAATATATATATTTTCCAGTTGAGTGAACTGGGCTGAAGAAGTAAGTCGCAGTGATTACTCTCGTCACCACAGCAAGTGACTACAGGGCAGCAGACGTTTCCTGAGCACCTGGTCTGTGCTGGGCTCACGCGGCACTCAGTTCTGTTCGGTCCTCCAGTAATCCGAACAGGGCTGACATTGCCGTCCTCGCTCGAGAGACCTGGATGAGGCAGCTTGCCTGTTGTCACGTGGCCAGTGGTCAGATGCCCACACCCATGGTCTCCTTCCCACTGGCTCTCCCCCACTGCTGCACAGTCACGAGTGCCAGGCAAAGGCACGTTCGAGCGCCCGGCACCTCCACATCACGACTCCGTCTCTGCCTCCGTGGGGTGTCGTGTGGTGCAGTCTCCTTCCTCCCTCTACCTTCATCTCCTTTCTGCAGTCCCATCTTTCATTCAGTCTGTCTCACACAGATTACACACAAACACGTTTGGGCCCTTATTTTAATGTCAATATTTCAGATATCAGTTTTTCTAGGACTATAAACTTTCTTAAATTGCTTGCAATTCAGAACATTCCTGTAATATATAGTGTGTGTCCCAGACTTAGCATTAGATTTAGCTTATCCCCCTTTTTCCTCCAAAGGAAATACTGCCTCTCTCTTTACCCCTCTTAGTAACCGACATATGGACACGTCCAAGAGTAACTGTTCACGAAGTACCTTCTCTTTGTCTGTATTGACCAGCTTTTTGTCATCTCTGTTTTTGAGCTTCCCTGGGGCTTCAGCAGTCGGCAGGGAAGAATGGAAGATGAACAGCTTCCCAGGACAGTCTGCTGCCTGGAAAAAAAATCACAGAACATGCTTTGGGTAGAAAGGTTTCATTTTAAGGTAATCAGAAAATAAGTTACAGTGAAAATACTTTCTTACTTTGGCTACGGTATAGTCTTTCAGGACAAGGTAGATCCCATAATATAAAAGCAGATGATAGAATTTCCAGGATTACGATGCAACAAAACTCTTATTTCAAATCTTTAGTAAACGTGGATTAAAACTACAGTGGTATTCTGAGGAACAACGCACAAGACCACAGTGGTGCTGTGGCAACAGGAAACACCGGAAACCAGCTGTCACATGTGATGACAAAAGGAAAAGTGTGTGATCAAGACTGTGTATCTGCAGTCTCGGGGAAGCAACGAAAAGAAGACTCAGGCTCCATCAGAGTCAATTCAGCATTAAGATTTAAAATCTTATTTAAGGAACTAAGAAGTAACCCACTGGAAAAATGTCCTGAAATATGATTCCATACATTGCCCTCTCACCCCCCAGTCCCGCCCTCCTCCAGGCCACGCTGCCCACTGCTCAGAGTGCTGCTCTCCAGGGAAGGCAGCAGCTCTCCTCAGATACGTGGCTTTTCTCCTCCAGAACCCAGAAGGCTTTCTCATATGGGATAAAGTCCACAGTCTTGTATCTAGACGGGAGTAGGAAGCGTAGGGAACAGTGAGATGGGAGTAGGAAGCGTAGGGAACAGTGAGATGAGATGCCACCAACACTTGCTGCACGCGGCGCCACATCAGGCCCCGCCCACATTTCTTATGGAACTGTCACAACTTTGCACAGTATGTACTACTGTCTGCACTTAAGAATGTAGAAAACTGAGGCTCGTCCAATTTGCCTCCTGGTCACACAACCAGTAAACAACAGCTTTAAGGCCCTTTGGTGAAGCTGAATCTGAATCAATCTTTCCAGACCAATCTCCAACATTTCCTCACCCATCCCTTGCACTGGAAGTTTTAGCCACACAAGCATCTTGCTTTCTTGGAATACCCCATGTGCTTTACACACCTCTACATCTTTGCACATTCTGTTCTCTTGGCCTAGAATCCATTTTTCCAGCTCTCTGCCTGGAACTGTTGTTTGCAAAGACACAGGTGTGCCTGGGTCAGTCATAAGATGTGCTGTGAGTGTTACTAATAATAAAGTACTTAGGTCTGTGAATAGCTCCCTTAAAAAGAAACTCAGAGAATTCAAGGTTAGCCCTGTCCCAATGTCTCTCTCACCAAGTGGCATTCTGAGATGCTCTGTGGAGTAGGTCAGAGAGGGAAGACACGGCTGACACACTGGGCAGGTGAGTGACCCACAGCCTGTCTCACCTCTGCTGTGGCCAGGGGTGAGCAGGAATCTGTGGGCTGTGAGCTTATGTTGCATGTGTTTTCTACTGAAAATTACTGATAGATGCAGCATTAATAAGAAAGAAGGCAAGGATGAATGAAGAAACATAGGTACAAATCTACAGGTAGATGTACACTGCACAGGAGAAAGAGACTGTCAACATTTTGGCCGGTAAGGACATAATTAGCTCCAATGATCAAATCGGAGTAAAATTTTCAATGATATTGAGTATAACATGTTAAGAATGTTGAAAATTTTGGAATTCTGTCACTGTAAATTTTTCACTTCTATAGCTTTTATTACAAAAGTACTTTTTAAAAAATTCAAATAGCAGAAAAGGTATAAATGTGAAAAGAAAAAGTCTACCTTCTTCTGAACTTTCTCTGCCTGGCCCACCCAATTCTCCTAAGGAATTCACCGTCCAAAATTCTTCTATCCATACAGATATCCTCTATGCAAGGAAGCACAATAATTTTATACTACAGCAGTTAAGAACAAGGGCCCTGTTGGAATCACAGCCATTCTGTTATCTGAGTGACACTGGGAAAATTATTTAGCTTCTCTAATTCTCAGTTACCCCATATATGACCCAGGTGATATATGAACTACATAAAATATTGTTGGGAGAATTTAATGATCCGGTACAGAGTGTTAATCACAATTAAACATGCTTGATTGTCTTCTTAATATTACCTGTGGTAAAACTCTGAGGGAAAAAAATTAGAGTCCATTAAAAAACATAAAGTTCAATATTGGGGAAAAAATACAATGGCCATATTTATTTATTTGTTCCTTATAAAATGGCTATTAATTTTAGATCCATTTCATTAATCACATACTTATATTTTATAAGTAGCAAATTAATCAAAGACAAGGCTCCTATCTATTAAATGCCTTATTTCCCTACAAGATTTATGTTTTAACCAAAATCTGATTCTGTGCACAGGAGCGAGTCATATAGAATGAATCAACAACATTTGTCCTTCCTATGATGGTGGAGAACAGGTTGAGAAAGGCCAGGCTGGAGAAATCACAGCTCTAAATTCAGCTCCGAAGCCCTTGCCTCTGAGAGACGTGACACACAGTGACAAAGGTTTCACTTTGATCTTCTTTCAGTTTCTACTCCCTGTTGACAGGGGATGAGACCCTCATCTCTGCCCTTCTGTGCAGAATATCCTGAGCTATTTGGCTGGCCAGCCACAGTCCTGGGCTTTCCAAACTTTCTCTTTGCCCTTCCCTTAAACCCCCACCCCCTTTTAAAATTATAAGCAATGAACATTATGTTTTGTATTGCAGAGTTACCTCTCTTCTACCACACTGTAAGCAACTTAGGAGCAGGGACAGTAGTCTCTACCCTGCCTTATAAAACATGGGCATTTAATAAATCTTTGTTAATTGAAAGCCTGAGTAAATGAATGATATAGGCTCTTCAGTATTTTGATACTACCTTGTAAATTCTGGAGATGTGGCCAACCTCTCGTCTACTCTGGCCGTCAGCGAGGCCCTGCCCTTGCATGTTTGAAAACCCCAAGGAAGGGGAGGGTGATATGGGAATCTGGTAGTTTGGATATTGCTGAACTACTTTTAAAATAGATCCTACAAAGTTCATATAAAAGCCAAAAGGAGGAGCTAAACCGGAAATCCTGGCAAAATCGGTTGTTCAGAGGCTAATAGGGCTGGAATGTAAATGCTGGGAGCAATCTGCGGTTTTGGCCATTTCCTCTTGACCTCTTGAGATTTGTGTGGAAGTTGGGAATAGCCTCTAGCGACACACATGTTTTAATGAAGACTATATTTTCTTGCATAAAGGAAACTTTCTTTTTTTTTTGGTTTGTTTTTAAAATTTATTTACTAGCAATTAGAAACAGCTTCTCTCACCTTGAGTGCTTCCATGCCAGCCTGGATGACAGGCGCAAAGACGGTCTCATTTTCATTAGAGTCTGCAAACATCTCTGGAATCTGGTCCAACAAACTAGCAAAAATGAATGAGCAAAAGATTTTAAATGTTTAGCATACTTGTAATAAAATTCGAGAAATACATCACTGACACTCAAGCCTAGACACATATAGTACTTGACAGCCAACACCTACGGGTGAATTTCACAGGCCATTCCTCAGGGAATGATCTCCTAGCTCAGTTTGGTACCAAAATCTATAAAATGAGTGAAACATTTACAAAATTATACTCTTTGAGATATTTTTTCTATTCACTACATTACTGATCTCTTAGACCATAAATTCTTAGAACAGTGGCCATATCTTTAGTTATTATCATCATCACTGAACATACTTATCCACATGTAAGAAATACCTCCCTTGCATTACCTTTACAGCAAAGAGAAAGGATTGATATGGTTTAGTGTGAGTATAAAAAAAATCTTCCTTTTATATGTTGGTCTACATTAAAAAGACACAGACCAAACGTAAATGGCAGAGTTTTATAATCCATGCCTTAAAACCCCTTGCTAATGACAAAACAAAACAATATATGATTGAATCAAAACACAATGCAATTAAAAACAGACAACTAATTTGTATTTAGATTATAAAAAACTTGATATTTACTTGTGAATCACAGATTGAGATTCCTGATAGTTGACAAGGAAACCATCCAACAAAGGAACAAAGACTTCTCCAACATCAGTCACCACCATCATCTGAGGCTGGGCCAAATTACTCTTTACGTTAAAGAAATGGAGAACTTTGTTATATGTGATAAAACCAACTCGAATTGCAGATGTCTCTTCTTGCTCTTCCCTGTGAGGGGAAAAAAAAAAAGTGCTTGAAGTCCTCTTAATAACTTAGAATGAAAGGAGGTTTCTATCTGAAATTCAGTCAGTGTGTGTCTTTTATAAAATATATAGAAGACAAGTTTAAAGTTTTGGCCTTAATTTCTATTACCAGATATAACTAACAGTGAGTCACAGCAGTAGGGAATAAGGTTATTACAAAAATAAACAAGTCGATAAAGAAAAAAGTTACCAAAATTCTAGGTTAAAAAAATCAAATAGATATGAAACATTATTCATATTTCTTTAATATATTTATTTTCAATCTGTAGAAAATTAAAAGGGTTTTTTTTTTTTTCATGAATAAGCTAGGCTTCTCACATCTTTTATAAACAAAGCTCTCTCAAAAGTCACCAGAAGGTCAGAAGAACAAATGGAGTATCCGAAGCAAGAGACAAGAAAGGCACTTATATTACTAACAGGAGAGCTGTCTCTATTTAGAAAGGGCTTGTCCCTACTGTGTGATCATTTTCTTATGTATCCTAGAGAATCTCAACAGAAAATGGGCTAGATTTTGAGAACTATATACCATATAAACATAAAAATGTAAGTATACAAAGTTACATTTCTAAATTGACAATGTAATAATGCAATTCTTACTAGGTGACCATTTGTGATGGTCATGGCAAAGCAATAAAAGCTCCAAAAACATAACAAAAAGTGGACTTTTTAAAAGGAATTCCAAAACGTGTATAATTCCTGAAAGTATAAAAGCATGAATGTTCTCATTCCAGTCAATAGCAAGTATATCCAGAATTTAGTGGTCTCGACTCCAGTTACATGTTACTGAGTGCATTATACTGTTGGTCTGTTTTTCTCCCCTAAAAAAAAACCACTTAGACACTATTGAAGCTCTTACTAATTTTCAGTGGTCAATATTATATAGTGCTCAATGGTTAAATGGTTTAAAAAGCCACAAAAACTATGTAAAATAAAACTTATTTTGATTAAAAGACAACTTTTTTGAAAAGGAACCTGGTTTGCTCGGTTTCTACATTTTGCACACGGAATAAAGAATTACTCAAGTACAAAAGAAAGGAAAATGGAAGTATCTAGATCAAAGTATCTCAAGCAAGTTAAATTGCTCATTCCATTGCAGACTTCCCAATTTCTTTGATGTTTTAGGCTGACAAAATACTGCCTTTAAACTATGTTTTATTTCTTCTCTATTTCCTTTGCTAAGGGCATTTGTTCTTCATTGAGGCCTTGATAAAAGAAAGAATGGGCAGTTGAAATAGATTCATAATACCTTCCAAAAGCACTTAGTAAATGGTTGTATTCTAGATACTTGGCAAAGCTTTCAGAAATGAGAACCCTTATCCTTTGTAACTACACAGACACAACACACTTCAACATCCTAAATGGTATGACTTTGTGCAACTAACCACTACACTATATGCATCATGCTTTTCCCTTCCTCTTCCTACATATTAGAATCTTACAAGACCAAGTGCAACCCCTTTCTTCTCTGTGAAACCTCCCTCCCCTGATGCTACCAACTAGAAATGATTTCCTCGTCTAAATTCCCATAACTCGTTCTCATTGGGCTCCTAGCATATTGTGCCTTTTGGTTAACATTTCATGATCCTCAACCATAAGCTGATAAAGGGCAGAGTACAAGGCTCACATTCTCTGTCCCCACAAGGACCAGCACAATGTGAGGAAGGACAGGCTTTCCTGAGGATGACTACCACAATGGTGAAACACTGGATCTGGGATGGCAAGTTACCGCCCAAGTTGATAAGCCGATCCTACGCGTCTCTTCCCAACTCTTCCCACTCCCGCTGAGTGATGTCACTTTGATAGTTTAAAATCAGTCTGCCTAGAAGTATCGACACCATGGAATGAGCAGGCACTACAAATCATTTATCCATTCGAGAGACAGTTTACCAGCACAGCACTCATTAACTCTAATTTCCCAGTAAACCTTTCTTGACATGAGGTGGAAAATGCCCAGCAAATCATGAGAGGCTTTAAACCTCCTTCAATAGTTAATCTGGAGTCAAGGCAAAAGACACAAAAGAAAAACTGTGGAGGAAACTCTGGATTGCTATTTCCCCCTGGATTTGGACATTTTCAAGTGATGGGAGAAGACTAGCCTGGGATTCATAGGGTTCACTTAAAATCTAAAGTAACATTTTTAAAAGCATCTAATCAGAACATTTCACATTATTGCAAAATATTAGTACTTGTCTCCACGGGAACATAATTTTTTAAAAACTTCTTTGAGAAGCAAAGAACTGTCCTATGATTTTCTTTAACAGTATAATTGCCTCGTTAAATCCTACTCAGAAGAAAACTAAATCTCAGCCTCTCCTTCGGATTAATTCTACACGAGTTTTGTGAAGTCACATGAGGGATTTTCATACACACTAATATGCTTCTGCTCTTCTGCTTTTCAACCATCTTTCTCTCAACACCTGCCCCATCACCATTTTAATGGAATGAATCCAACAGAGCAACACTACAAACATTAGCAACTAGACCCAGAAAATTCAAAAATCAAGCATTTTGACCATTTTAGTCACAGCAATATTAAAAACAAACAAAATAACCCAAGAGCTTCTTCTGAACAACAGGTAAAACATTTATAATCTTTCCTTTCCTGTTTCAGAGAAGTCAGAAAAGTCTGGCACTCTTGTGAGGCCAAAGATATAAATTCAAAGTTAAATAGTAAATAATGGGGCCTTCCTTTTTCAAAAGATTAGCTGAGAGATGAACATACCCTAAGATGTTAATCAAGACTTCAGGCTGTCTTTAAAAGGGCTATTTGGCATATACCTGCTTTAGTACAAAGAAGTAAATTAAGTTGATAGCACTCTTTCCATAAAAATAAAGTTATACACACATGCATGGCCCAAAATAAATTTCAGGAGAGAAAAAACAACCAGATTTGTTGTAAAAGATAGAGGAGAAAAAGGCAGTTAGTTGGCTCAAATAAACTTTTAAAAGAGAGATTTGAATAGTAGCAAAGAATAACCAACAATTTCCTTTCATTTTTTGTTCCTATCTTTTGCCAAAGCTACCTATGGGATATGAAACTATGGTGGCATGGAAGGAAAGAGTGTGATTTCATGTCAGTAAAAGCTTCATATCACCACTGTGTTGAAAAGGAACCAGGGGTTGGTGAAGTAACTGTCTCTGAAAATAGGTTAGCCTAATTTGAACTGAAATGAGAAAGACAAAGAGAAAGAGACCATTTCCAGAAATTAGTAGTTTCTTTTGATATTAATCAGGTTCAAAATTCAGATTTAGAATAAAACCAGCCCCATGAGAGAGTTCTGTGATAAAATATATTATACTCAGGCCGGGTGCGGTGGCTCACACCTGTAATCCTAGTACTCTAGGAGGCTGAAGTGGGAGGATCACTCAAGGTCAGGAGTTCAAGACCAGCCTGAGCAAAAGTGAGACCCCGTCTCTACTAAAAAAAAAAAAAAAATAGAAAGAAATTGGCTGGACAACTAAAAAGATATAGAAAAAATTAGCCAGGCATGGTGGTGCACATGCCTGTAGTCCCAACTACTCGGGAGGCTGAGGCAGGAGGATCGCTTGAGCCCAGGAGTTTGAGATTGCTGTGAGCTAGGCTGATGCCATGGCACTCTAGCCCGAGCAACAGAGCAAGACTCTATCTCAGGAAAAAAAAAAAAATCATACTCGGCAGAAAATTCATCCTTCTCAAGTTTCCCTAAGAATGGGGTAAGGGAAACCACGGTCACAAATAAGTCTGCAGGCATCAGATGCCTTTCTTATGCCACCATCTTCAACTTGCTCCTAGCTAATTCTTCATTTCAGAATTCAGTTTGAAATCGCCTCTGTGCGTATTTTAAACATCCCCACTGCTTTTCCAAACTATCTTTGAGAATATTATGACTTTAGCTTCACAGATACAAACAAAACCACTCCTGGGAGGTCCGGAGTTTGTTCCTCCGAGTCTCACATGTGCCAAAGCACCAGTCCTATGTGAAAGAATACAGAGGAGCAGGCACCCACAGATTCCCCGAGCCCTGGGGGGCCAAAGACAATCCCCCCACCCTTCGAGAAACATCCCTTTCCAGGACAAAGATTGTTTCTGCTCAGGGAGGTCGGGAGGAGGTGGGAGATGTGGAGATCGGTACAGACACCAGGTTACAGACAACATTTCCTAGGCTGTTTCATCTTTTTAAGCATGTCTTCCTCTCATGAAGGATGGCATCTTCCCTGCTCCTGAATCGCCTTAGGAGATGCTAGATCCCCACCTAAACAACTAGTTATTCATGTTTGAAATTAGTTTTAGGAGAGGTGATAGAAAAAAAAATTAAAAGATACTTCTAGTTATTCCCTGACACCTTTTAAATCTCTCTCTGAGAAGTTTTTATTCATGCCGAAATA
This sequence comes from Indri indri, assembly GCA_004363605.1. NCBI lineage: Eukaryota > Metazoa > Chordata > Mammalia > Primates > Indriidae > Indri > Indri indri. Next base: position 28,540 of record RJWJ010000900.1, read on the forward strand.
ATTTTTTCCCTTTATCTTTCAAAACAAATCTGGTTGTCTTTTCTCCCCTGAAATTTATTTTGGGCTGTATATGTGTGTAACTTTATAATTTTTATGCTAAGATTGCCATCAATTTGATTTATATGCAGGTAACATGCCAAATAGCCTTTTTAAAATACAGTCTGAAGTCTTGATTAATGTCTAAGGTAAGTTCATCTGTTGCCTATAACAACTGGTTTTCTACCTTTTCTTGCATGCACTACCTGCTTGCCACGGCAAGGACAGTGGTGCACCTTGGGCTAAAAGTTGCAGGAGATAGAGGCCATAAAGCGGCAAAGGACTTGGACAGTGTGTCACTAAGGGCAAAGGGAAATTTGGCTAAAAAGCTACCAACTCTGCCATAAGACAGTAGTTCTGTTTCCTGGCACCCCTGCAAACTCTCCACCGTGCCCAGCAACTACTAGTTTCCACATGAAAATCAAGGCTTTGAAAAGTGAATAACAGATTTCCAAAGTCTTTACCACCACACTGTTGGAGTCTTCTTATAATTTGTAATGTATTTTGAATGTTTTTTTACCATCTTTTTTTATATTAGTTTCTTTCGCTTTGTACAAAAGATCACCCTGACTTTTTAAAGACTCAAAAGAATGGTGCTGTTTGATTTACAACTAATTGTCCAATGTCCTCATTAGCAAAAGATATCAACCCGTCACTCAGCACTTGTTTTCTGGCCAGTAAACTAATTCAGCAATATTTCATAAGTTATAAAAAGAACAGCAGTTCCCTTACTTTGGAAGTTTTTCCAGCACAGTCTTCAGTTCTTCACATATAAGCTTGACGAGTCCATTCTTTATGTTACTATATGAAACATCAATCATGAAGATAAAAGCTGGTGGGTTGGGAGGCTTATTCTTCTATAGGAAGGCAAGCACATAACATAAATAGATGTAATTATACCATAAATACATTTCATAATCAAATTTAAACACTCATTAGAACATTTGAAGATCATCAGATGTTTCATTTAATATTTCAGATATAACATCTGTGGAATGAAATCATTTTCTAGAATAGTCTTTGATGCTACAAAAAAAGATCAAAGAAAATGTTTATTTTCTAGGGTATGACCTGGGTCCCAGCAGTGAATTAAACAGTATTATAATATCCAGCAGAGAAGGTTCACTTTTACAAAGCTCCAAAGATTTCATCACCATGTTGGCCACAGGGAGAGTACAGTACTGTGGCCAGCCTTGCTTATCACACCCTGCCTCACGGGACAAGGGGAGTTTGGAGCGTTAACAAACTGCACTAAGAAAGCGTACATATAATAATTAGTGTCTGTTTTTGAAACTGTAATAAAACTCTATTAACTTAGATATCACTATTTTCAAATCTCTTATTAGTTCTTTCAGTTTTAAAGATAGGAAATTACATATGAAAATGTAACTGTACACTTTAAAAAATTGTACCATATTGTTAAATACTTACCTAATTGCTTACACATTTATGGTAAAACTACGTTAGGCTTTTATCTGTTAAAACAATCACTATAACACAAAGCAGCTGCTATGAAAATGTTTCCTAGATGTTTGTCCCTTTACTGGCTGGTGTTTAAACAGGTCTTGGGAAGTGACCATTTAGTTGTTTCTTACAAAATACTTAGAAATGAGAGCCACGGGCAAACAACTTTAGCAATCTACACTAGAGAATGAAGAGTGAAGACCAATTTAATTTTTAACTTTATGATAAATCATAGAAATGTTCTAAATTAAAATTATATTTTAATTATTATAAAATTAGATGATAATGTCTATAAACTACCTTATTGATTTATTCTATATCCACTACCAGGCTAGATATAATAACATTTTTCTAATCAAGGTCCTTCATTTTAAATAAAAAGAAATTACAGGACCTAAAAATCATCAACCTGAAAAATTTTATCCCTTTGCCGAATCACAAGAGTAATGAAGGAACTCTGCTGTCTAGGTGAATAATTTTTATGGCAAATCGTTCCCACCTAATCTGACTTATAACATAGATATATGCTGATTTAAATAACCATTTCCATTAATTAAATCAAAACCTCTTTGTGACAAACCCAAATGTACCTTACCATGCTTGTATTCTCTCCTAAGTTTGGCATTACCAATTCCCCATTGAATATTTTCCACATCTCCAACCTGTACATTTCTATAGAAGTGTGTCACTATAGCTTGTTTTTTATGTTGGCAAAATTAATTCATCATTCCTCTAAATCACATTCTCTTCTAATTTCTCTATCTTTATCGCTAACATCACTACGTGCCAACTCGAAGACTTGAAAACATGAAATTAGATTTGGCCGTTTCTTTTCCTTCAATCCCTGAGTTGTCCCATTGCTTTTTTTCCCCAAAATGATTCATTCTTTCATGATGTTTTATCCCATCCCTACTCTTAAGCTTGTCACCTCATGCCTAGATAATTGTAACGGCGTCATCATTAGCTTCCTTAATCTATTATTCTACCCATTCAATCCAGCTTGCTTTGTCCAGCCAAGCTTAGCAGACGCACTCTAAAAAGATCTGGTTCTCCATGCCGCCTTACCAAAATTGCTCTCCTGGAGGTCACTGACCGCCAAATTACAAACTACGATGACATGAAATAAATCCAGCTCTCATCCTAAATCTCTTCTATCTCCTTGCAACCGTAGGCGTGACAAACCACTTTCACTCTCTTAGCTGCCAGGGCACTGAAGCATCATTTCCTCTCCCAGTTTTCTCACTGTTGCTTCTCTTTTTCATTTTCTCATCTTTCTCCAAAGTATACCTTCTTTTCTCCTCTCACGTTCCAGCACAGAAATCGCATTCATTTACTCTGTTTTAACCAGCATCTCCATATAGGCGACTCTTCAAATTCTCTCCCATCTCTTTTTTGAGCTCAAGCCCAACATTCCAATTAACGAAAGCACAGATCCACATAAAGGTTCTGCCGGCACCTGAGACTCAGAATTCTAGAAATTATGGCAACATTTCTCCCACTAGACTGGTCTTTCCTTTTGTAACGAACCTACAAAAAACCACAATCCTCTAAAATAATCTGGGGTTGAAATCTGACTGTCTCCATGGACCTTTCCATCTCACTTAGCACAACCAGCTAATTGTGAAGGGCTTGTGGCTCTTCTAGTTTCAGTACCTAAATTTAGACCCTCATTTTCTCTCCTTTTTATTACTTTCAGTTGGGGTAAAGGAAACATAACATAAAAATCACCATCTTAACCATTTTGAGTGTACAGCTCAGTAGTATTAAGTGTGTTCACATTGTTGTGCAACCATCACCACCGTCCATCACAAAACTCTTTTCATCTTGCGAAACTGAAACTCTGTACCCATTAAACAACCTCCATTCCCCTTCTCCAACACGTGGCAACCACCATCCTACTTTCTGTCTCTATGAGTTTGACTACCTTATATAGGTAGAATCATACAACATTTCACTTAGCATAATTTTGTCAACATTCATCCAAGTTGTAGTATGTGTCAGACTTTCCTTCCTTTTTAAGGCTGAATAATATTTCATTGCATGGATAAACCACATTTTGTTTATCCATTCATCTGTTAATAGACACTTGGTTGCTTCCACCTTTTGGCTATTGTAAATAATGCTGCTATGAACATGGATGTACGAATATGTTTTTGAGACTCTGCTTTTAATTATTCTGGGTCTATAACCAGAAATGGAATTGCTGGTCATATGGTAATTCTATTTCTAATTTTTTGAGGAACTGTCATACTACCCTCATTTTCTCCTACTTGGATTACTACACCAACTTCTAATGCACTCTTGCCTCCAATCTCTCTCCTTTCATTGTACAGACTGCTGTCAGAATAAACTAAGGCAAAATGCAGATCACAATACTACCTCCTCTAAGAACAGGAGGTTTACTAGGTCCTCAGAGTCCAGCACAGAGCTGGGCACTAAAAAGACTGCTCAGTAACTGCCAATTGTTTGAGTGAGTGAATGCATGGATGGATGGATCCACGGATGGAAAAGTCCTCCTTACCTTTCATTGTCCTCATGGCCCACTAAATTAACATAAGTTCTTCAATGGCCCAGAATTCAAGACTCACCATAATACTCATTTAACAAACATGTATAAAAACCTAAGAGGTCAAAGATATGATGCTAGGCCCAGTGGAAAGTAAAAAGATAGACTGTGTCTCAAAACAATGTCCCGGCTTTACTTCCCATTATTCCCAATACACATTCTCCTAACAACCTAAGTGTTGCCATTTTCAAAACATCTATGTCCACAAGTCACAGATTAGTGGGCCCGAGCCAAGAATTTGGCTGGAAAACGGTTTGTTTGGCATCGTGTTTCAAGAAATATTTGAATTGGAGTATGTTTTGGAGGAAAGGAGAATTTTCTCTCTAATTCTCCTAGCCTTCACAGTAGGTCCACGTGACTCATCTACGATGCCTGCCCAGCCCCTAAAGAAATCTGACTGAACGATGCCTTTGGGAACTGTTTCCGCTCACTGTTCAGCCCCTCTTCCATTTCGCATGTGGATACTCTGCTCATGGTTTAACCAGCTCACGTGTCACTTCCTCTTCAAAGCCTTTCCAACCCTGTTTTCTTATGGCACTCTGATTATTCTGTTCTTACAGCATTTATGACATTTGAGTTTACAGCATAATTATGTATGTTTCTTATCAGGCCCAAACATGGTGAAGTACCTTGAGAGCAGGTTTATCATCTTGCTAATTTTGGTATCACTCACAGCACACAGACAAGTGCCTTGGACATGTCAGGCATCCAATAAATGTCAAAGTGAATTAGAATTAAGTGAAGTACACTTTTATTCATGAAAAAAAAGGCTGACTTGGAAGAAGATTTCACATTTCAGGTACACTTTATATACAAACATAGTCCATAAACATAAATGATAAATTCTCAGTCATTTGATAGAGCTGAGGTCTTTTTTCCCAGGGGAATCCAGGGTGATTTTGTGAAGACGTGCCCACACATCCACAGTGTACTGATGGGGAACAGGGGTTCCATGATCACACAGACACGGCTGTCACTCTGGCTCCATCATTTTCCAGATGAATGGCCTAAGATGGGCCCTTAACCTCACTAAGCCTCAGTTTCCTCATATAATGGTGGTACTCACCACATGGATTCACTGTGAGAACTAAATGGTACAATACGTAGAAAGAATTTAGCATAGAGTTTGACACATAGTAAATGTTTGATAAATGTTAATTTTATTACCTAAAATTGACATTAAACTAAAGTGAATAGGGAAAATGTGATTTTGTAATTCCCCTTTCAGTGTGTGTGATGCTAAAAAACACACTGAGAAAATACAAATTAAATAAGCTCCTTTTCGTCATCCAAATCCCTAAGCCAACTCATTATTATACTTTATTTACATTTTAAATTATAATTAAATTTAAAGATATATACAGCATATTTATTATGAACCCTACTTGGAACAATAAAAGAAAGATTAAGCTTAGAAAAGTTCTTCAAAATGTACGATTTTTATTTACTTGCTGGGTAAGATTTCCCATCAATTAGACTTCTGGAATATTTCCAGATAAGAGTTTGAAGATACTAAGACTTTTGTTCCCAGGAATAGATTTGACTCTCTGCCTAAGTTTCTACTAAAAAAGCATAAAATCAAGATAATGTAGCCTTTTTGGCAGAGAACTGGAAATTCAGGGCATGGTTAGATTTATACTATGATTGCAAAGATCAGTGAATAAGTTTTCTATCACTAGTTACAATGCTTTAGTACATTTAATTAGAACATTAAATATTTATGTATTGCCTAATGATTCTCCTTCAGTCAACAGAAGTTACAAATAAACTATATACAAAGGTAATTGTACTTTAGGATATGTTTCTTGCCTGAAATAAAGCATTTGTACTAAAAATGTTCCTAAATTTCCCTAAATGTTTAAAAGTGACATTTTAAACTAATAAAGCACTAAGTTTTCTTTAATAACTAGTTCTATGTAATGTAGTGTAAAACAATCATATAAAACAGTAAAATAAATGCAATAAGTTATGTTAACTGAAAAAAATTTCAAGATCCAGTCAATTGAAAAAAATTCTAGTTAGGAAAAATATTCATTATAATCTATATTCAACACGTGCACTGGTCCCCCAGCAAATATCTAAGAAAGAAATCTGTGGGTCAGAGGCTATTTTTCTGGAAATTGAGCATTCATTTTTAGAAGAGAAAATAAGAAAATAAGTCAGAATGGCCCTGTTTCTTCAAGTCCATACATGGTGCTTCAGATATAAACTGAAATCTGAGCTGAAACCCAAGAAGATGTGATTTTCAAGTCACCAAAGAGTTTTAAAGCCCTGCAAGATACCCATAATGACGCCATTATCACTGTGACATTGAAGAAGGGAAACAGCCTGTCCTGGGAACAGTAACACGTCTGCGAATTTACTCATTCATTTATTCATTCATTCATTCTACATATATTGATCAACTGCCCACCCTGGGCCAGATACTGTGGTAAATGTCACAAAGATGACTAGGACGAGATTGGGGTCCTGAGGATATCAGAATCTACTCAGAGGGCAGATATGCAAGATTTCAATTCCATGAGGATAACTGCTAATAGACAGAAACAGACCAAATTCTATGAAAAAACACAAGTTGTAGTAGATACCTACCACAATGAGGACAGAGAAAGTTTTGTGCGCATACAGGCACACACACGATAAAATCTCAGCCAGGCATTACAGAATAAGTAGGAGTTTGCCAGCCGGGGTATGCACAGATGTGACAGGAAACTGGAAAGACATTCTGGTCAAAAGAACCTCTCATATAAAGGCACGGATGGTGTTGTCAAAGGGGCTGATGGGTCAGAGCATGTGGTGAGAGTTTTGTACAACTGAAGATACAGCTGAGGTGGTAGTTTGGGGTCCAAATAATGAATGGCCTTATAAGGAAGGCTAAACGTTTTTAACTTAATTTTTTAGAAAAGAAAGAACCAATGGAGGTTTGTGGGAGGTAGTAGGGGAGTCTCATGGTTACATTTCAGAGCAGGGAAACCAGAGGCCGGGGCGCCAGGCTGCTGAGGGGGATCCCGAGTCCAAGGGGGATTCCAAGAGCCTGAACCGCCGTGGAGCGGACTGCAGTGGAGAAGAAGCATAGAAACACATCGGTGGTCCCCCCGACCACTTTGGTGGAGCTTTTGCCTTGGAAGGGAAGTTTTTCTGAGGTTACTGACAAAACAAGTGAGGCAGAGGCACTGTATGGCACTGTTGCATTACGATTTGCATTACAAACCCAGGATAGTCTATCTAGCAGGTCGATGAAAATTATTTTCTATTTCTGGCACCACATATCAATTTTTGAAAACAGTCACTCCAATGGATGGTTTGGCCACTGAATCATGTTAATGACCTGAAGACCAGATCTGTGTCTTAGGCCTTTCTACATCCCACAGCACCACCAAAATGCTTTGTTTGTGAATCAAGAGTAAGTTCTTTACGTATGAAAGTTATTCACTCGAATTTGACATCAATCTGTAAACATTTGAAGTCCTGGGAACACTTACTCTGCAGTAATCCAAAGTAGCAACATATTCATAAGATCCCAGAGATAACTCTGGCTTCTCATAGTGGTCCAGTCTTCTTCCAATGTGGTCCAGATGTTGGAAATAGAATGGTGGAACTAAGAAAAACAAAACAGGAAAGGAAATCTTTTGTTTTCATAAACACAGATGATTTAATAAGTTCTCAAAATTTATTATAGGAAGAAAGGAGTTAGTTTAAGAAGAAAAGTATTTTAAAGTTGGAATGTAGTTTATTCTAAACATCCACTATTTCAAAAACATGTTTTGGAAAGTACGAGCATTTTCTGAAAAATCTTCTTGACTCTTCTACAAGTGATTGATGACAATGAGCATTTATGACTTAGACCATCCTAGAAAAACAGGGATAAAAGTACTAGTGTTTTTAAGTTGTCACAACCCAAACTGAATTGTCTCTATTAAATTACCTTTTTAAAAAGAATTCTGACTTTTCTATTTGAATTTTTAATATACCTAACAAAAATAAACATGAGTTATCTGGATTATATTATTAACTACAATATTTATTATGCTTTAATTAAGAGATGTCTTAAACCACGGGGAGTGTGCATAGTAATCTTTTAATGTTTGGGCTTAAGAGTGGAGAGGATGACTGTATTAGGGAAAGACTACTGAGGAACTCTAATTTGATTCAAATGTCTCAGAAGGTTAGTTCTGGCAAAGACCTGGAAGTCATCCAACAGCACAGGAACACTTATGAGTCACATACTGAACACTTGGACAAATATGGCCTGGTATCTCTGTGAAAATGAACTCCTGTTGCCTTGAGATTAACAGGGCTGCTATTAAACCACTGCCAACACAAGTTATTTAGAAAAACTAGCAATGCTCTGGTTTTAAGCACTTTGTAAAGAACAACATTACCATTTGTAAAAACCACAGAAGTAATGCTTTTTGTTTTTAAACCAACAATTCAGCATTCTTTATTTTTAGTTGTAAAACTGACATGAGGATTACAACAGGACTGTTTTCTTAGGTTGGATTTTTAAAAAATCACTGAGGCTTGATTGTTTTGTGTTCTTACCATATCATGGCCATTTCCTTTAAAACAAGTTTTATAAGATTCGTATGTGCATATGGATCTCTGAATTTGGATAATTCAACATCTTGAGAAGATTACAGAAGTGGAAACTGACAGGCTCAGCTGAGGTAATAAACTTTGAGGGTCTTAAACTGCTACTTTGTTATTAATACATTTAGATGAGATGCAGCCTTGGCTGTCTTAGGATGTGTGTTACAGTAATTGCTATATCATATAACCTATAATTCATCACACCCACGCATCTACATGTAATGTGAATTGTTTCCTTTGAAAATTAACTTTATATTCATTAGCATTTAATATTATCTGTCATCTTTTATAAGCCAAAATTCAAGTCACATCATAAATTATGCACTGCCATACGACTCTGTCTCCCTGCATGCCTCTGACCTAACGTTCTCCCCACTGGGCAGTCCCTGGACATTTTGCAGGGAAATAAGAGTGGAACCATGGGACCAAGCCTGCTGGCTTCTAACTCCAACAAACCTCTGTCTTTGCTAAATCTAAATGAAGAATGCAGGTGGCAACATAAATCTAAGGGAGTCTGGCTTCCCTGTAGTACCAAATATTTGAGCCCAGCGTGAATAATAATATTGGAATAATAATATTGGAAAGCGAACATGGCAGCCTCCTAGGAGTGGACACCCAAGGGACCAGACCCTGTTGTGTGGAGACACAGAAATCTGAGTGGCTTTTCTCTACCGGGAAGTGGCCGGGCCTTTTCAGCTCTGAGCTGACACTTCTGGTGTGAGGCCAGGGAGTCACAGCAAACTGAAGATCCTTGCTGCTCTGCGTGCTGGGTAAATTTCTGATCCCCTCCCTAACAAAGCCGAGGGCCTGGGTGAAGACACTGAGGAGCTGGTGGTCTTGGTGGAGGACCCCATTCAAATGCTGTGGGAGAATCCTCTGCCATCTCATGACTTTTCTCCCCACAACTAAAGCACGGAGAAGTGAACTGTCACAGGGTTCCTGATCCAGGTCTTAAGGTCAAGTGATAGCCAAGGATTTGTTTGCAGATTTCATCCAGGATGAAAAGTGAAACAAGATCTTCCTTGGAAAGAGAGACAAGGGAGGAGAACTAAGGGAATCTGGTCTCACTGGGACATCTACTTTGCACTGAGTGGAAGCCACAGCTGGTGCAAGGAGAGAGACGTCCCAAGAGGCCCACACCACAGTCTGAGAGGAGCCTAGAAGCCAATGATTCAATTCCACAGTTATTTTTAGGAAATGACCAAAGGTCTTTAAGAGAAAGACTCACAGTGTCAATCTCTGGCACCCTAAGTTGGGTAAAGCCATGGACTGTGTGTGACAAGGGGGCAGGAAAACAAGGAGGTGAGCAGTGTCCTCCCACCAGAGAACACACACGGGGCCAAGTGGCCACGAACGCAATGGGGCGGTGTGTGCTAAACACTGTGCCAAGCTTGGGTGTCATTAGGGAGCAGCCAGCACCCATGCGAGACACAGTTCACAGGCAGACAGTCTTCAGATCTGAATACCTGCAGGGAAGCATGTCTACGAAGATAAGGAAGAGAGAAAAACCCATAGAAAACTTATATTCAAATAATCATCGCATGGTTCAAAATACAATCTATAAATGTAAATGAATGTGGGAATGTTCTTAGCCTGAGTATGTGCTTCATTCAACACCAAAGAATTAAAAATATAGAAGTCAGGTGTGGTAGCTCATGCCTGTAATCCCAGAACTTGGAGGATTGCTTGAGGCCAAGAGCCTCAGACCAGACTGGGAAACACAGTGAGACTCTGTTTCTACAAAAAACAAATTAGCCTGCCATGGTGCTGCAGAGCATGTGCATGTAGTCCCAGCTACTGAGGAGGCTGAGGCAGGAGGACGGCGTGAGCCCAGGGGTTCGAGCCTGCAGTGAGCTATAATCGTGTCACTGTGCTCCAGCCTGTGTGACAAAGACCCTGTCTCTAAAAAAAGAATAAATAAATAAAGATAAAAAATTAAAAGTACAGAGACATGTTATAAATGTAATTAATGTGAGAACACTTTTGGCAAGTTTGCAGTTATTTTCAACATCAGTGCATTTATACTGGAATGAAACCGAAAATACGGTGAATATGGGAAAGTCCTTTGTAATAATGTTTCTTTCTCCTTAAACAGTCCAACATTTATTCAGAGTGAAGAAATCTATCCAAGTGTTAAAGCCCTTAGTTATACCTGAGCTTTTCCTAAATGTTGATGAGCTCACGTTCAAGAATAACCCTGAGGAACGACAACAGAGGAAAAGCCTCCAGGTTTACTCTCTGTAAACAAGAGGTAAAATCTCATTTGTCTTCAACTGAGGCTTTGTGGAAGGAGGTTAAGAAATAAATTTTTACTCCTACTTTTGAGTTTTCTTTTGTAGGAAACATCACAACTTCCATGTGCTGCTCATGCAGTTACATAAAGCTAAGAGCAGTTTGGATTTTCCAAATGGAACATGTTCTAGTTGATTTCCTTCTAGGAAAATTATAAAGAAAAAGGTACTGATAAACAGAAAAAAAATGTTTTTCCTGAGCTAAGAAGTATATTTTATTTAATAAAAATCTTTCACAAACAGCATTTAAAGGCACCACTTACCATCATTCACACAGTTGCAAAATCCACACTGATACCTCCTTCCTCCCTCGATGAACTGCATAAACGGGCACATGTAGGCCTTGCACCTGTTGCATCGGACCGGCCCGTTCTCTCCATGATTTACCAAGAAAAGGGGCGTCTATAAGAAGGAAGCAAATTAAATGAATAGATTGGCATAAGATTTCTAGGTAGTATAATTATAATTTGAAAAGTCTTCTCATGGCACTAAGAAACTCAACTTTTAGCATTTGTCTCAAGACAGTAAAGATGCCTTTCTTGATAACACATGAATTTATAGCAACAAGATGTTGTCCACAATACTCAAAAATTAATTTAAATTTGTATCTCATTTACAAACATATATAAATACACGTGTATTTATATCTACATGTGTATGTGTATTTACCAATATGTGTGTGGAGAGAGAAAGAAAATGTAATGGTAGTAGTAATACTTAACTACGCTTATGTTAAAAATGCCCTGGACACCTTGCATCACACATTTTGCTAAGTTTGTTCAAAGACTATAAATAAAGAAGAGAACTGGGTACGCTTTTGAAAGCCCCAGTTTGCATAGCAGTATGCTGTTTAGACAGTTCCCTCAAAGCATACAAGATATTTCTTTCAAAATGCAAGTATCTGAAAAAACATGCAATAATGTTGACTCATTTAGGCACGGAGGTCGATTTGCTTCTTCTGATACTGTATCAGATGACAAATGTTTCACAGAGCACTCTCAGAGTGGCTGCTTATGCCTTGCCAGAACTGAAAAAATAAACCATCCCACTGCTTCTTCCTCATAAACATGCGTCGAAACCATTAAACATCTTTCACAGTTTTAAAGTACAAATGCTCAGAATTACAAGTCCTATTAGAAATAGGATTTCTAGGCAGTATAATTATAATTTGAAAAGTCTTCTAATGGCACTCATTAAGAAACTCTTAACTTTTAGCATTTGTCCCAAGACAATAAAGATGCCTTTCCTGATAACACATGAATTTATGGCAACAAGATGTTGTCTTTGTTTTTCAATTTTTCTGGCTTTTGGAATAAAACCACAAAGATCCTTCTTATTTTTATAAATCTCCTTAAAGATAACATTTTAAGAAAAGCTTGAGAATTGCAGAGTTTGGCATGTCAATTAAATTTTTCTTTAACGAAAAAGATGTAAAGCAGACTGCTTTTCCAGGGAGGCCTGAAGAGCAGGAGGCAGGTAGGGTGCAGAGAAGTCATCAGGCCATTTTCTGTTCCAGCCCTAATTAGAAAACCGAGATCCCTCTTTGTCCCTGACCAGATGTTCAGTGTGAAAACTGATGCCCTGTGGAGGTTTCAGAAATGAGTTGTGAGGTCTCAGAGCAGAAAAAATAGGTTTAGTACAAAACATAAAAGAATCAGGGAAAAGATTAAAAAAAAAATTCTAAATTCTAAATCATTCCCCACTGCCTCTGCACTGCCCTCTCCCCCACCTCTTGCCTCAAGGCAGCCAGAAGACGGATTGGATTTTCTTGTTTACAGCCTCTTGTGACCCACTGCATGGGCACAGCTCCGGTGCCCCACTGCTAGGGCCGTGATGGAGATGAGGTGAGTAATGTGTGTGCAGCACAGAGCGTTGTGCCTAGCACAAAACAGCTGCAACATCCTTTCTAACCAGAATGACCTGTCCTCTCTCAAACCGCTCAGCTCAGGACAGAATTTCATAGAAGAGTTATAGCTGGATAAGCATAAGATAGGTTTGAGTTCCTGAAGGCTAACTTGTCAGTTACTGTAAAATGTTATTGTAAAAATGATCAAGAAGATGGAGAATCTGTCTACCTTTTTCAGGAGATTTTGATACGATCTAGTATCGAAATCACAATGCTCTTTTATATAAACCTTTAGTTTGAAAGGTATAAAGTGACAAATGTTTATTCTCTTTAGCTGGTAATAAGAAGTGATCTGAGGGAACAAGAAGGAAGCAAAAGGATGCAGGTACAAAAAGAGATTCTTAGAACAATGAATGGAGAACTAGAAGTGTAAAGTGAAAGACAACAAAAAAACCAAAAAATGTACTGATCAGGTAGCTTCTTCTGGATCAAAAGTCCAATGAGCAGTCATGCCCGTGGTTACGTTCTGCTCTCAACTGCAACCTTTAAGATCAGAAGATGCTTTCAGAAGTTAAAATAGGGAGAAATTCTGCAATTTGCATTCACTTAGCCAAGTTTACTTTTCTCATCCTTTAATTTTCGGAGAGTTCAAAAGCTATAATAAATTCCCTGAGAGACTTTAGAAACAAAACATGATGCAATTATTTGCTAGACAAGCCAGAGGTAATGGAAAGAAATTTGACCTTATGATTACTGATATGATTTGCTCAAAGGCAGGCCCAACCTAAAATTACTGTGAAATTGTTGGCAACTAACACCTAAGCATTCCAGTCCTGGCAGATTCAAACTTGCAGAACTGAAAAATGAATGTCTAGCAATAAACTACAGTCAAGTCATGACTGTATCTATGCTATTAAATACACTTGCAGTTTTTTCCCCCAACTTTTACTCTTTTGGAAGCCAGATGATGAATAGGTAAGTAAGGCATTCAGACAACAGAGGTGACAGTAAAGAATGTTAAAAGCTTTTTAACTGTTTACATTTTATTTTCAGGCAACAGGGCAAGAGTTTCTAAATTACACTGTCTTGTTTCATCTCTCTCAGGCCATGCTGAAAACCAACAGAGATTTCCCTCTGCTCGCTCCGGACGTCTGCTTATCTGCCCTGCAGTAGTGCGTATGAGCTCACTCATAGCTAATCTCATTTTTCCTCTGAGCTCAAGCTGAGTGTGTATAGCTTTTTCTTCAATCAAATTACTTCCCAAAAAATTCCCTAAGCTGTTTTTTCTCCTTACCATTATGCTTACTTCGGAAATACTTTGGGGTTTTAAAAATTTTGTCTATAAATGTGCTTAAATCTGTGGCTCCTAGTATATCCCTGTCTGCTCTTTCTCTTTTGTTCTTCTCTTAAATGGAAATGGGAAAGGACTGAGAGAATGGCTCTAAAAAGCCCACCTGGCTGTCCTTGTTCTGGCCCTGTGTGGCGTGAGTTAATGCAACGTGAAAGCAATAGGGAAGTGAGGAAAGAAGAGGGAGGGAAAAATCTGCCTCTTTTCCTTGTAGTTTTGGATTAGCAGGGGTGTGCCAAATACTATACTGGCACTAGTTTTAATTAAAATGCTTTAATGGAACAAAATGTGTCTCTTTTGTATGTATATAACACCATGATCGATTTTGGACCACAAGCAAGAATATCATTCACTGAGAAATTAGGCTCAGTGCTAAAATGACATCAGGAATTAAAAGACAAAATAACTTTTGGTTATTTTTCCATGTAAAAGAAGTTGACATCGATATGTATCGATACCCTCTTAATAACCACTGGTAAAATTTTTGAAATTTTCTTATTTTAATACATTATCAGTTTTCCAAGTATTTCTGCCATTCTCTCAGGTAAGTCTAACACTTGTGCAGTAGGTACTGGGCATACTGTTTGCCTTTGTGGGCTCACATGTAGTGAGGTGGAAAGACAGTAAACAAACAAGCACACACAAATGCAATTAAAAGAGCAGGATATGAGAAGAAAGAACACCTGGGATGACATCATCAACAAAAGCTCTTTTTAGCTTAGAAAGGCAATGTTAAATTATTCACAGATTGTATTTCCAAAACAAAAGCAGATGCTCAAAGAAAATGAAGCACAATGTAGAAAGACCCATCACGAAGAATTTGTGTAACGTTTATAGGCTATGTATTTTTGTTTTGGCATCTATACTATTAATAAAAATCTGAATACATAAACCTGGCTATAGATTTTCTGTTTTAGGAAAGTGATGAATTATAGTGATGAATTACAGAAAGCAGATAAATACCAAACCCGGAAAGCCAAAAATACGAAGGTGTTTTTATGATGTATATCCAGTAGGTGGCACTGCATAACTAAAAATTAAAACAGCAACATAGTGTATCAGTAGGTAATAAAATATTCTAGCTAATTAGGCTACATCCATTTCATGTAACTCTAGCAACACTGAACTGAACTTGCTTTTCTTGAAGAAACCTTTGATAATGGTTTAAAAATATTCCTGGTGAAATAACGTGAAACATAAGGCATAAAATCGTACAGAAAGTACAGACTGTACCAAATTTACTAAGACAACAGCCAAGAGAAACTTATTTTAAAAGTTTCTAATCCTCTGCTGACTGTTCCCTGACCACAGTAGGAAAACAGAGGTGCTGTTGGGATAGGCAGCCGCAAAGTACAGCAGGCAGCAACCTAAAGACGGCCGGGAAGCAAAGGGAACCAGGAGACGCAACGCGCCGGCTGCCAGCATCACCCTGCTCTCCACGTGAGCCATCCAGGTGAGAAAGGACGGAGCCACAGCGACGCCTGCTGCACTGCGCACTTGCCAGTACACTGCAACGAAGAAATGATTTTCCTCTTGGAACATTAAATCACAGGCGACAGGCTGATGGAGGAGGGAGAGGGATTAGCCACACCCCAGACTTCAGGAACTCTCGAATCAGTAACGTTACACTTGCCTATGTCCAGGACAATGCCGTGTGACACTGTCCCCATCTCTCTTTTCTTTTCACATCTGCCCCACTCCCCACTTTGCTTACTTTTTAGCATCAGAGTTCATGTAAGTTCTAATACACACACACACACACACACACACACTCTCTCTCTCTCTCTCTCTCTCTTTGACCGACCTCCCCTCTCTTCTAACACTTATTTACTAATTTTGAAAAAAATAACATTTTCCATCT
The DNA here is from genome assembly GCA_004363605.1 of Indri indri. Lineage (NCBI taxonomy): Eukaryota > Metazoa > Chordata > Mammalia > Primates > Indriidae > Indri > Indri indri. The sequence continues at coordinate 44,542 of RJWJ010000900.1, forward strand.
TCAATGTACACTTCTTCCCCTTTTTCTCTCGTGTTATTTCCTTCATTAGATGTCTCTAGGAAACAATCGGTGTCCTGAGACTACACAGTTGTCCCCACAGCAATGATATTCTACTTTACGAAGCGCCTGAAGGAAATGCCTCAGCTAAGCAGCTGCTGGTTATAGGAGAGAAATTTTTCCTATAGTGGGACCTAAATCAGATGAGAAGATTTAAAATGAGAAAACCTGCCAAAATGTGACACAGCCCCCCAGCTTGATAAAGGGTCATATTCAATATCAGATTATACCCCCAGTAAATCACTGTGAATATACACCTCTGGCGGCAATGACTTCGAATTGTCAATGCCATTTTGACATGTGGCTACTTCCTGGGACTGGAGTGCTGCTTACTTTTTGCAACTATCTCAAGAGGAGGTCAGTTGGTAATTTGGATTAATTGGGGGATATAAGTAGAAGCACGGAAATGGTATGTGAAGAGATAATCCAGAACCTGAGGAACGACTACCCTTTAAAAATGTGAAACATTCAGACTATTAGGCATGCTGGAGGAGGAGCAGAGTCGGGTTCCCAGAGGATTATGCGCAGCAGCTGAAATGAAGAGTCTGTATCAATTGTACGTAGTGAAGTCATCTCCACGTGAAAGACAAGTGAAAAGCAGCTTGAACGTGTCTTCTATCTTTAGCTTTACCACATATGACATCCCGTCAGCCTGTGTGGCAGAACAGGCACAGGTTGATAGGCTACTTACTGTAACAACGTTATTAGAGAGAAGTACTGTTTTATTAGACTTTTAAAAATAAGTGTGAAATAAAACAATATTTCCTGAATGCTTTTCAAAAATCATGTCATATATCTTCTAAAAAGAAACTTGATAATAAGACACTTACTGCACTGCATTAATTCTAAGAATATATTTGTAGTTTTCAAGAACGTTTTTAGTTGGCTCTTCTTAAGCTAACACTTGGTATTTTTATATTTCCAGAAAATTATCCTCTTGTGAGATTGAGTGTTAGTGGCTTTTGAGAAATTATTTTCAATTTTCTTCTTCAACAATGCTGCTACAGAGTCTGTAATATTTATTGTTACAGCCATATCTAGAGCTTATATTAGATTTGAGTATCTCTTTAACTTGGAAGTTAGTTCTTGTTTTGGGTATTTTCTTTCAGCATTGAAAAATCCTGAAAAATTTTACTGATTCAGACCTTTCGCAGTAAATCTAAGATCATAACTATTATCTGTATGGTGACTTACAGTTTAAAATGCTTGCGTTTACGAGATCTCTATTTGATACTGAGGTGCTAACAACCCTAGGAATGTGGGGAATCCCCACTGTTCACAAGGAATGGAAGGTCTGTGATGGGAAGTGACTTGTACAATAAATTGCAGAGGTGCAGGTTGAATTTTTATGCACTTATTTCAACTATTTACTTTCTCTGTTCTATACATACAAGAAACTGCTAGCGGATTGCTTCTGCAGAAAAGCATCCAGTTTCAGGGAAAGGCACCACTCTCCATGGTCTATGACTGCAGAGCTCTCCTTGGTAACCATTCTAATCGTCTCTTGTCATTTCTCCCGCTCCTTCTCGGTAGGAGCTATTCATCCCTATTTCATCCTCCACCTCCCTAGCCGATAAATTTGCCTCCTTCTTTGCAAAGAAAATAGAAACCTCAGACAGGAACTCTCTTGATGTTCCCTCACTGAGTCACCAGCATCTATCTGGCATTTTCCTCTCTCCTGTCCTGTCACAGTGGAAGGGGTCTCCCTCTTCTGACTTCCCAGAGGCCTTGCCCAACCCAGGACCATGTCTAAACCTGGCTCCTCAGAACCCTTTTATCCCCAAGGGAGAGCTGTATTTTGCTGTCTAATTACAGGTCACCTGCAGAAGACACCCTTCATTGCTACCTGTTCCCACCTTAGCTCATGCCCGACGGCACTCACCACACTGTTCTACTTTTCAGAACGACTAAATTCTCAAGTCCGTGATTCTCAGGTCCAACATGTTTACTACTGTGTCCCAAAAAGTACTCAGTCAACAGTTTTTGAGTGAACAAGTGAAATATCTATCAGATACTCACACATACACTGTCATAAGCTCAGGGAAACTTGTGATAGGTTCTAAAGCAAAAGGCACAAGTCAAAGAAGAAACCCCTTCTTGGCAGGCAGTCAAAGGCTTCACTCAAGGAAGAGCCGGGCAGCTGTGAGGAGTTCTATGTCCGCTGACTGTCAGAGAGGGGGGAAGCATTCCAACCAGTGAGAACAGCTTAACACAGGGAGAAAAGCCCAGGGTACGCAGGTGGCTACAGGCTAGTAGTCTAGTCCAGCTGGGACGAAGAGACACAAAGAGGAAGGCTGGGGTGAGGTGGTGAGAGCCTCCAAAGCCAGGTAGGGTAGGAGCATCCCGACTTGGCAAGGGTCAGACAGACACACACACACACACACACACACACACACACACACACACTCCTACCTCAAATCTGTTGTTACTACATGGTAATAATTCTGACAGAAGACAGTTAAGAGATTTCACCATTCACTAAAATGATGTCTTCAGAAAAATGGTACATTTGGCAGAGGTTTTGAAACCTGCTTATAAATGAGTACATTCTATCATAGGTTTCACAATTACCATGAGGAGTTTCTAGAATTTTTGTTTGTTTCATCATCTACTATATTTTACTCAAGATTTTTGAATGTGAACCAATTTTTTTAAAATTAAATTTCTGACTAAAAAACTTCATTACTTAACAGCATGATGTAAGCCTCACGTTCACCATGGATCCTGAGGGCCTAAATTACAGAGTCAATGCTCAATAAACATTCGAGTGGATGACAAGGAGAGAGGAAGAGAGTGAGGGAGGGAAAAAACTGAAGGAAGGAAAATAGAGAAGTCGCCTTTGGGCTTGAGGATATCTGCCAGTTCTTTCATCACGGAAGATCTGGGTGTGATAAACCCTAATAAGCTAAGTTCATCCTAAAATATGCACAAATAACTACACCAGGAGACTCTTCTCTTGGAATGGCCAAAATGTCTTCAAGCAAACACAGCTGTGACCCTTCTACCCCAGCCCTGTAATGCCAGGAGGGCTTTTTGGTGGGAAGGTCACATCAAACCTGGCACTGAAGTCTATGAAAGGGCTGCTCCTGGGGAGAGGGCACCCACAGTTTCAAAAGGGAAAATAAATACTGGTGCAGTTAAGAGAGCAACTTAATATCAGTTTTCCCAAATGGCAGTCCCAGTTCATGACTAAACTATAAATGGTAGGTAATAATCCTTTAGCAAAAAATGGTCTGTTTGGATTGGGTTATGCTGACACAGTCCTTCAAGTTATGGGCATATTTGCAAAGATCAGCATTATTTTTCTTGCTAGAACAGATGTTTGAAACTTTTGAGTCAAACGCTCCCTCTCAATGAACTATGGTATTCAGGAATTCTATAGCTGAACAACATTTTCTCACGTCTCTTATGATTCTTGACCTATTATAATTTATCTTTTATCTCTATGGGAGAATTATATTTTGTTGTCTAATTACAGGCAACTTGTAGAAGACATACTTAATTGCTCTAACAATGCACAATGTTCTACAGATGATAAAAAATATATTCTGGACTTAAAAACTCTCTGGATCAAGTGTGTTTCTTCAACAGCAGAAAAATTGGCAGCTTTCTGTTCTTCAAAGGAAAGTTGTGAATTACTCTAAAGATGAAGGGGTTAAAAATAATAAGCCTAGAGGCAAATTCCCCTTGTCTCTCTGGCAGAATTACAAGTTGGCCAAAGTATTCCCTCCACTTGTCTCACTTCTTTATAAGGCCATGAAAACACTTTCCAGAGATTTCCTCTATGCAAGGGTCTGTACTTAAATAACACCTTCTCAACCAGGCCTACCCTGACCACCCTATTTGATCTGACGCCTGCCCACCCACTCCCAGGCAACTGTCATCCCCTACTCTGCTCTGCTTTTTCCTTCTTCCATAACATTAGATAATCTTTTTATCAGGTTCATTGTCTTGCTTCTTTCCCTTAGAATGTAAGCAACATGAGGGCAGAGACCTTTGTCGGCTGTGTTCACTGACATATCTCAAGTGCCAAGAACAGTGTCTGGCACACATCGGATGAGCACCTCTAGGGTGAAAATCTCATCAAAATACTTGTCCTCAAAATTCTAGTGTACTTCAGTATATAATAAATGATATTGTGTGATGAAAATATCACACTTAAATATTATTTAGCAAAAAATGTTCCAGGCATAGTTTTAGGTTCTGGGAACGTACTAGTGAGAAAAAAATCAGATGTGGGCCCTACCCTCATAGAACCCAGTTAAAGAAAGACATTAATCAAATGCATATACACAAAATTGCAAACTGCAATGTATGGTATGAGGAAAGCGACAGGGAGCTCGTGGGTCAGGGAGGTGCCCTGGAAAGTTCCCCTCCGGAAGCAACTAAAAGGACAGGCTAGTGGCGGGGGTGGAGGGGGGGTATTGAGGGAAAATTATTCCAGCAAATAGCCATGAAGCACCTGAGGAAAAAACAAAGGTTACACACTGTTTGAGAACTTGACCCCTATGAAACTTTCAAATATAAACTTTAAAATATTCAATTTTCTCATACCTGATGACCAGGGGACACATCAGTTGTATATGTTGTAAGCCCTTGTATTATCTAAATATCCACAAAATTTGACTCATGTTAGGATTATGATGCAAGATACAGACGTTAATAGCATATTTCATTGACTCTAAAATCCCATCAATTCTAAGAAACACCAAAGCTTTCGAATGAACGTGATACAACGCTAGGAGTCTTTGTCTGTAAAACATACACCTGTTTTAGAAATGTTAACATGTGAGGAAATGCAGGTCTTAGAATTGATGGAAACGGTGGCAAGAAGGCTCTAAAACAGTTCCTGTCCTGTGGTGGCTTCTCCCTCATCTAGGGTGGCTGGTGTGGGTCCCAGTGGTCCTCCACACCCAGGGCCTTGAAGGTCATAAAATCCACACTTAGATTTGCTGAAAATTAAAGCATGGCTGAATGTTTTCTGTTTTATTCTTGCTTCTCCTGAAGTTATCGTCCATTTAATAAAAAAATAAAGATTTACATGAATGATTTTGTGACTTAGAAAATAAGCTTCGTGCATTTAGCTTCTAAAATGTAACTTAAAATAGAATTCTAGTGACCTTTGCCCTGACAAATGTGACTCTCCCTATATGTCTGGTGTGTGCTATAACGCAGTTCTAAAAAGGGATAACATTGTATTCTTCAGCTGCCAAACTTTTTCACAGTACTTTCTCACAGCACTATATAAACAGTGACCAAAAACCTTAAGGGATGAGATTCAGTTTATACAACAAAGGTATTTTAAAAGTTATATTTATACAACAAAAGTATTTTAAAAGTTATATTCATGATTCCATTTCTATTTGAGTACATGCATTTTATATTTCCAAGTTTTTATGTTTATACTTTAAAAATACTGCATTAAAGCAGGTAAGACTATAATGCTCATCTTAAAAAATAAATTCTGGCTTTTAAAGCTTTCATTTAAAAATAATTTAAGTTGTAAGTCTTCTTTAAGTTTTTTACAGGCCATGATATTATGCAGCAATCAGTTTAATTTCAGAGCATACTTATCACTAAACTAGCTACATTTGGGACATATGTAAAATTGCATAGTCTCACAGTCTTCACATGAATACTATACTCCAGACTTATCATACTAAAAGTGTAATATAAATGAAATCGCTTTCAGTTGGGCTGTGCCATTCGTTCACATAAATTTCTAGTAACATATAAGATTTCATAAACAAATGGTAATTCATGTTGAATACCACATAATCACTGGAAAAGTAACACAGACACTATCAGCCTTCTAGATTTATAGGATATTCTCCCTTTTGGAAATGGAGACCCAAGGTCACAACACAAGGCACAGTGGAGATCTGGAATCACCTCCTGGCTCTGAATCCAGTGTTTTGCCATTTAGTTACTATTAATATCTATTGTGCTTTGAAGAAAGTAGTCAATTTTTATTGGTTCCTAAAAATGTCTTGATCAAAAATTCTTCCTAATTGTCTTACTGTCTATTCTTTATAATAAATAGAACCTCTCTTATTAAAAAAAGAGAACAAACTGTGTCATTTCGAGCAGTGTTGATAAACTTGTAAAAAACACATCAATCACCTCTCAAATGATTTTTTCTTTACCCACAGAGTTTGTTGAGAGGTAAATAGGGTTATAAGTGAAGTTTGTAGTAATTTAAAAGTATGAAAATACCCAAAGCAGGATAAAAACTTTTACTTCATTGGCAACATGTTTATCAATAGTCCTAACTGCTGCCAAGGAGCAATGAGACAGTGTGCTAAAAACAGTAATTTAGAGGCCTAAAATACCTAGAAATCAACCACCATTCTGTGGTTTGGTTTGTCTTTTAAATGTCTATCCAACCCTGAGAAGAGTCCATTTATTCAACTAAGACCTCTACTATGTGCCCCGCCCACTGCTGAAATCTGGATAGAGTCCGTCTTCAAGGAGTACTAAGCAGTAGCTTGAAGTCAAAAGACTGTAAGAAAAGAAACCTAAAATGGACATTTCAAAATAACTCATGAGCTTGCAGGAGGAGCAACAGGCCCATTGCTAAACCCATAGCTAGCAGGAAAAAGGAATTCTGTTTAACAAGCTCATATGCAGCCAGATGGAGTTAAAAGAACTTGGAATTTGGAATCCTGAGTTCCAGCAGTATCACACATTAGCTACACAATGTTAATAGCCCCAGAACCCGTAGAGCTGCATCGTCTCTTACAGAGGGATAGCACCTACTTCACAAGCTGCTATCTTCCCAAAAGGAGGATGACACGCAGCCATCATGACATGAATGGCTACAGTGAAGAAGAATTTTTTCTTTGATGTTTTAAATAGCAGTAGAAATTCTGCCAACACTATGTCAACTTATACAAGCAAGATTGGCTGAAAAGTCAAATGCATGACCAGCAATTCCTTCTGCAAGTGATAGATGTGACGTCTATCCCTGACAGAATGTATTGGCGTTGGGTTTATTCTCTGACAGGGTTTTCCTTTTTGTTAACCTCATTTATCAGCTGACATCCATTCCTTTCTTTTCTTCCCAATGTTACCTTCTCCATACCTACTGAACCTATCAGAATATGAACAATTATTAAGAGGAGAAGGAATTTAAACAGTATTTAATAATAGGACAAATGTTCTTATATATTAAGTTATGACTCACGTAAAATTTTCCCTGAAACCATGTTCCATATAAACAATAAGATTATCCCCATCAAAGCCTTTTTCACATTGTACGAAAACTCGCTGCATACTTGAAAATTTTCTATAAGTTCTAACGCAGAGTAACTGGTCTTGTTTTTCTCCAAATCCCTAAAGTCTAGCTCAGATCTTAGCACAGAGTAAGTAGTGGACTAAAAATCCACTGAAATTTAGAGTCTTGGATAAAAGTTTATCCTTGCTAATTCAATAAGGAAATGACTTTGACTATTATATCCATTTATAATCTAAAAATATACATAGATATTCCTAAGACTAGTCACAGATGTAGTAAAATCTTCTACCATCTGGTATATAGGTGAAATTATTTAATTGCATGTATAATTAGATGTATGTATTTGTCCAAAATGTAAAGATTTCTTATTTTAGTGAAAGAAAATGCAAAATTAAACGAGTTACAATCTTCGATCCTTTTGCACTGGACTTCTATACTATTTCTACTTCAGTTCTTAAAATATAGTATCAATGTTGAAAAACAGTTTACTAAACAAAAGAGCTTACAACATAACCTATTACTTTTGCTAAATAAATAGCTCATAGTTAATTGTATTGAATTTAGGGATGGGTTTCATTTAAAATACACGAAAAAAATTAAAATTTATGGTAAGGCATATGAAATGTTAAACAATGACGACAGATATCCTCTTGGAAATAGCATACGTCTCCAAAGCAAATGCTCACAGGGAACATTCTCTGATCAAACTGCTTGGGTTAGGTTTATTTTTATAGGCTGTTGCTAACACAATAGCATGCTTAAAAAGGTTGGAACCTGTCAAACGATGGAACCAACTTTAAAAAAAACCTACTAAATAAATTCTTTTGGTAGATGCCAAAGCAGGATCTCTTTAAGGAAAGATTTTTTAATTGCAGTAGTGATGGCAATATTAGTCAGATACTCAATAAAAATCCTAAGATTTTGTTAACCTAAAAATAAGTCATTTATGACAGAGGAAAATAATTTAAATGCTTTTCATATGCAGAATAATAGTATTCATGTAATCCATTCATCTTGAAGAAAGATACTTTAAAACTTGTTATTTCCTTGATTATAGGTTATAATTATCTCAAATAAGCATGTCCCTCACTTTCTATTATTACTCAACTCTAATTGTTTCATTTTGGTTTTTGGCTCCAGCAGTTAAATAAATGACAGTGCCATTTATTGATATGTGGAAGAATGAACAGGTTTAGAGTGTGGAGATAAAAAATTCACTTTTTTTTTTTTTTTTTTTGAGACAGAGTCTCGCTCTGTTGCCCTGGCTAGAGTGCTGTGGCGTCAGCCTAGCTCACAGCAACCTCAAACTCCTGGGCTCAAGTGATCCTACTGCCTCAGCTGGGACTGCCCAGTCGAGTAGCTGGGACTACAGGCATGTGCCACCATGCCCGGCTAATTTTTCTATATATATATTTTTAGTTGTCCAGATCATTTCTTTCTATTTTTTAGTAGAGACGGGGGTCTCACTCTTGCTCAGGCTGGTCTCGAACTCCTGACCTTGAGCGATTCACCTACCTTGGCCTCCCAGAGTGCTAGGATTACAGGAGTGAGCCACCGCGCCCAGCCAAAAATTCACTTTTGAACATGTTGAGTTTGAAGTGTCTATGAGATACCCGAGGAGAGAGTTCAGAGAAGTATTTGCATATGTGAACACGCTAAAGATGCAGAAATGAATGAATGAATGAGAGAGAATAACAACACAGTGGCTTAGAGTTAAGGGCTCCAGTGCCAGACTGCCTGGGCTGGAATCCCAGCTCTGCCATTTAGTAGCTGTTGACCTCAGCAAGTTCTCTAACTCTGTGCCTCAGTCTCCTTATATCTGAAATGAGGATAACAAACAGGTTGATGTCAGGATTAAGTAAATGACCAAATATTTTAACAACTTCTAAGTGGGCTCATTAAGTCATTAATTTTGACTATTATTATTCTCGTCAGTAGTAGCAGCCACTGTTACAGGTAATATTTAGTCTTTGGAGGGGATAGGGGGTCTAAAGAGAGAAGAGAGAAGATCCCGGGTGCCAGCCTAGACTAACCCCAAAATTAGAGGTCAGGAAAACAAAGGAAACTAAAATGTTCACCACCTGTAAGGTAGAAAAAAATACACCAGGATGGTATTATGGAAGCCACAAGAGGAGAATCTGTCAGGAAGACCCAAATACTTGGTAGCACTTGACTCCCATCCAGCTAGTTGGTGGAGTGTAGCAGCAATGGGTTTTCCTAATGACTGTGGCTCTTCAAGGACAGGCCCAGGTACATGCCAAAAGAGGAAGACAATTCTGAGTGCATATCCCTGAGGAACTTCTTCCTGGTGTTTTAGCATCCCTTTCACAGTCATTCATTCACTCATTCATTCATTAGATATGGGATCTCACTATGTTGCCCAGGTTGGTCTCAAACTCCTGGCCTCAAGCGATCCTCCCACCTCAGCTTCCCAAAGTGCTAGGATTACAGGTGTGAACTACCACACTCAGCTTCACAGTCCTTATTTTTTTTTAACCTCTAGGTATATTTCAACAAATAAAAGTTCCTCTTTAAATAGAGAATGTCTTCATTCAAACTAGGAGACACTGTCAGAATGACAGCAGTTCTTCTTAAATATAGAATATTCAGAGTAATTCTCTCTTGAAGGTCTAAGGAAAAAGAAAAAGCTTTCTGTAGGAGAAGCTGAATAGAGAAACAGTACTGTCAAAATACGTTTACGTGGTCTGTAGGCCGAGTCTCTAGCAACGTTTAAACGATAGAGTGTGTTATTTTTACAAGTAGAGCTTCTCCCTAAGTCAGATTTCAAAAATAAACTGCCACTCTAACTCATCTGCTCATTACTTTGGAAAGCACAGAGATGAAAATGCAACACAAGACTTCACCAGGAAAAAGATCTCATGCTGGCAAAGGGGTACTATTTGGTTAAAACAAACAACTTTGGAAAACTGAAACCATATCCACATACACACATATGAAATGTGTGTGTGCATTTTGGGGGAGGCTTGGACTAATGTTTGAAAGATTTTTTTCAGCCAAAAGATGAAATACCAGGTTTTATTTTCGAAAAGGTTTTACTGAATAATTTCACTGTTAAACTAAATGGTGATAACAAGAGGAAATTTACAGACTTTACAATAGTTTCGAGAGCTCCAGGCATATTTGAGCAAGGTCTGCCTTCTCATGAGGAGAGGTTTTGACTAGCGTATAGCTGAAAACCATGCAAACTCACTGCCATGAACAAGGTGCACCCACAACTGACACTGTTCAGGGGGCATGAAGCCCATATATCCACAATATTAATATACAGTAGAGTTGCTGCCTACAAGATTTTGTTATTTATATATGCTGCATTTATGTTACCTTCTCCTGATCATGAAAACAATAAAAGATCACTCTAGGAAGGTTCAGACAGCAGAGGAGCGAGTAAGGTAAAGGGTACACATTTGTAGTAATCCCATCCTTCTGGGAGAAGCTCTGTTAATGGTTCTTCCAGGTACATTTATAGGAACACATTTGCTTGATTTGGGGATTCATGAAAGTTTCACATTTTTGAAATCTGTTTGCATCTCAAAGTCGAATCCAGACATGCAGTTGCAATGTTTCTCTTATTATTATGCTACCAGCCATTTTAAAGAATGAGGCAGCTATGTAGGTAGTAACATGGATGAATGCCAGACATATTAGTTGAAAAAAGAAACGTATAGAACAGTATGTTTACTGTGCTGTCATTTATATATATATATATATGTATATATACGTATAATATATACATATATATATATTTTTGAGGGATGGATATTTATATGCTGGTGTATACACATTTTATTCCAGAACAAAACACAAACATCTGGTAAGGGTAGTGTGAAGAGGGGAGGTGGCAATGGTAGGAAAAGACCTATTTTTCATTGTACACCCTTTTCATCTTGTGAATGCTTGTTTTACTTATTTAAAAGTACATTACTTGACTCTTTAAAAAAGCAAAGACCAATACTACATATTATCATGGATACCTGCATACAAAGTCAACATATAAAAACACTTAGAAGGAGGATACATATCAGATTCATTACAGTGTTTGCCCCTGGAGAGAAAGGGATGAAAAGGAATGGGCCAGATTAACGGAGACTTGATATATTGCTACAGAGTTTTAATTCTCTAGAAAATTACCATAAAAAAATATGACAAAATATTAACACTTGTTAATGATAGGTGGTGTGCACATGAGTACTGTATTATTCACTGTACCCTTTTGAAATTAAATTTTGTTCAAGGCATACAATTTTTTATTGATTTAATTCATTTTTCAATTTTTTTCCAGAGTCTTGCTCTGTTGCCCAGACTGGAGTGCAGTGGTGCTGTCACAGCTCACTGTAACCTCAAACTCCTGGGCTCAAGAGATCCTCCTGCCTCAGCCTCCCAAGCAGCTAGGACTACAGGTACACACCACCATGCCCAGCTAATTTTTCTTATTACTTTTTATACAGATGTGGTCTCACTATATTACTCAGGCTGGTCTATGACTCCTGGCCTCAAGCAATCCTCCTGTCCCCACTTCCCAAAGTACCGGGATGGTAGGCATGAGCCACCACACCCAGCTTCAAAGCATAAAAATTGAAATAAAAATCTATCTCATGGATACTGCTATACACCAATGATCACTGCTAAAATTAAAAAGCTAACAACATCAAATGCTGGAGATTATGCAGAGCAATAGAACTCTGACACAATGTTTGAAGGGTTGTAAAACAGTATAATCACTTTAGAAAATGACCTGGCAGTTTTTTGGAAAACTAAAAAATACGTACCCTACAAGCCAGCAATCCATTCACAGGTACTAACCCAACAACAATGAATGTGTGTCCACAGCAAGACTTGCATGAGGGAGGGGGCAGAACAGGACAGCTGAACAGAAACCTCCAGCGATCATCCCGATGCATGAACACCACCAAATTCAACAACTATCCACACAAGCAAGCACCTTCAGAAAAGCCAGAAATCAGGGGAGCGATCATACTATCTGGTTTTAACATCGTATCAAGGAAAGCGCAATGATGAGGGCAGAAAAGACAGTCTTGCATTGCCTACGCCACCCCTCCCCGTCCCCCAGCAGTGCCGCACCAGCACATCCCGTGGAGAGAGAATCCGTGTGCCCGTGAGGGAGACAGAAGTGATTGTGGGTCTTCGCAGTGAAACTCAGGGCCGCATGAGCACAGGGGAGCATGGCACAGCGCAGAATTCTGCTGGTCCTCGTGGAGGAAGCATTCAGACCAGTCCAGCCAGAGGGAAATCCTCCACCCCAAAACCTGAGTTCTGGCTAGCCCCACCACTGGCTGATGAAAGCAACCTGGGGCCTGGACTAAATTCGGAAGGCACTTAGGCCAGAAAGGCTACAGTCCTTGGGCAGTTACTATAGCTGTGCTGGCTCCGAGCCAGTGGACTTGGGGTGCATGTGACCCAGTGAGACACCAGCAGCTATGGCCAAGCCAGTGCCTGTGTCACCCCTCCTCCAACTACAGGCAGCGCAGCTCAGGGAGAGTTTTCTTCCACTTGGGGAAAGGAAAGGGAAGAGCTCAGAGGACTGTTTTGCAACCTGGGTACCAGCTTGGCCACAGTAAAGTACCAAGCAGCCTCCTGAAAGCCCCTGAGTCTACATCAGGCTCAAAAGCTTCTGTACAGCAAAGGAAAAAATCAACAGAGGGAAGAGACAACCCACAAAATGGGAGGAAATATTTACAAACTACCCATCTGACAAAGGATTAATACATAGGATATATAAGGAGTTCCAACAACTCAACAGGGAAAAAAACCAAATAATACAATTGAAAAATTAACAAAGGATCTGAATAGACATTTCTCAAAAGAAGACATACAAACGGCCAACAGGTCTATGAAAACATGCTCAACATCATTGGTCATCAGAGAAATGTAAATCAGAACTGCAATGAGGTATCATCTCACCCCAGTTAAAATGACTTTTATCAAAAAGACAGGCAATAACGAATGCTGGTGACGACGTGGAGATGGGGAACCTCGTGCACTGCTGGTGGCAATGTAAATTAGTACAACCACCGTGGAAAACAGTATGGAGGTTCCTCAAAAAACTAAAAATCGAACTACCATATGACCCAGAAATCCCACTGCTGGTTATATATCCAAAGGAGAGGAATTCAGTATATCAAAAAGATATCTGATGTTTATTGGAGCCCTATTCACAATAGCCAAGATATGGAATCAACCTAAGTGTCCTCCAACAGATGGATAAAGCAACTGTGGTACATATTGACAATAGAATATTACATAACCATGAGGAAGAATGAAGTCCTGCCATTTGCAACAACATGGATAGAACTGAGAGAACATTATGTTAAGTGAGCTAAGCCAAGCACAGAAAGACAAATCTCATATGTTCTCACTCATATGCAGGTGCTAAATGTTAAAAACAATTGATCTCACGGAGACAGAGAGTAGAATGATGGTTACTAGATGTTAGGAAGGGTAGCAGGGAATGGAGGATAAACGGGATGGTTAATGGGTGAAAAACTATAGTCAGATAGTTATATAGAATGAACAATATTTGATAGCACAACAAAGTAACTATAATCAACAACAGTTAGGGTATACTTTAAAATAACTAAAACAGTAGAATTAGAATGTGCCTAACACAAAGAACTGTTAAATGCCAGAGGTGATGGATACCCCAATTACCCTGATATGATTAATTCACACTTTATGCCTGTATCAAAACATCACAGGTACCCTATGAAGACATACACCTATTATGTACCCATAATTAAAAATAAATTTTTTTTAAAAAAAGACTTGTATGAGAATGTTTATAGCAGCTTTATTCACAATAGCCAAAAAGTAGAAACAGCCCAAATGTCCATCAATAAAAAACTAAAGAATCAAACTAGTATATCTATACAATTAAATAGTATTCAGCAATAAAAAGAGAAATAGACTATTGATACATGCAACAATACATGGCTCTGTAAAATATTATGCTGAGTGTGAGAAACCTTGCACGAAATAGTGCATACTCTATGGTTCTATTTATACAAAGTCCTAGGATAGTCAAAACAAATCTATCGTGAAAAAAGTCAGAAGAGTGGTTGCCAGGGAAGGGAGTTTGTGCCAAGGGCTAGGGGTTGACCGGGAAAGGGCATGAGACAACTTTCCAGGGTGACGGTAATGCTCTGTGTTTTGATAGGGTTTGGGTGACACAGATACATACATTTGTCCAAACTCAATGAATATTCACTTAAGACATTTGCATTTTTATTGTAAATGAACTTTGCTTCAAACGAAAAAAAGTGAATTAGTCCATCAGTGTTTGGTATATAAGATGCCGAAAAACAGTTTGTCAGATTTTTGTTTTCCTAATGAATTGAATGACTAGACGTTTTTGCATTACATAAATACACTCCAGTTTTCTACTTTAACACAGAATAATTTATAAGAAAGTAATGATAAAGAAATAATTTTGGAATCAATACATTATTGAATCACTTATTTATCATTCTTACCTCATTTGAAGGAATCGTGGCAAAAGGTTTGATGACAGCAGCTAGTGGAATCTGAGATTGCTTAGCCATGTCTGACGTGCACGGGAAACAGTATGTCGTGCAACGGATGTATCGAGGACTAGCATTGCCTGAAACATTCAAAAGGACACAAAATTTCCTTAGAAAAAATATGCCATAAGATATTTAAATATTTATAAAGGTACTTCTAGATAATGTGGTGCCTTATTTTTTTATCTGTAAAACTCTTTTCATGATTTAAAAAAATCATAGTATTGTACAATTCTACAATCTATATTCTGGGCGTGCTATAATTTCTTGCAAAATAAAACAGTCCAAATTCTATAGCAAAGATATAAATGTTTCAATTATATTATTTTCTAAAAGCAGAGTCTTCATATAACCTTAATGTAGACTTGAGAAGTATTTAAATTCAATAGAAGAAATAAAAGAAAGAGGCACAAAAATATGAAAGAACAAACATTTTCGATCATTGTCAATACTTCGTTTCTTCATCCTCTTCTATCTGCTTATGGGAAAGGAAAGCATTTGTACACTGTGTCATATTAGCAAGTGATACCTTGTCAAGTATGATTTCATTTGACTACAGTCAAATATTAATATCTATTACAATAATATATGCAATTTATATCAAACCCTTTGGTATGTCACACCCTCTACACGCACACACCATACTTACGTGAGTGCACATGTGTGTGCACACACGCACAGTCACCTCTAATCCTTACACTGGCTCTGCAGGGCAGGTCTTAGTCTCCACATGTTACTGGGGGTGATGACGAGGTTCAGAGAGGTGAGACGGCAAAGCTCGTGTGGATAGTAAGAAGAGGGGTCTGGATGTCTCAATTAAGCTCCTTCTACCCCACTGTGCTGCCTGCTGGAGAAGCACAGCTCTGAAGGCAGCGCAAGGATGGACTAAAGAGAGAGGGATCCCCAGCTCGAATTTGGCTGGCTCAGCAACTCAGGGATGAGACAAAATGCTTGTTTCTATAATGATGTTATACTTCTAGGATCAAGTACATGACCCATTAAAATGGTATATTCGGAATCTCAGACTTCAGATTTCATCAGGCTGTTTTTTTAACTTGCCATAAATGACAGGGTAATATACCCTTGGGTAAAGCAAATCTGTACAAGGCTTGACAAATATATTAAACTGACAGCAAGTATGGGACAGTCAGTAGAGATACAGCTCAGCCTCTCCTCTCCCCAGTTTAAAAGTGGGAAAACAGAACCCAAAATGCTGAAGGACGTGCTGAAAAAATGTCACTGGAGCTAGAACCAGGTCTGCTGACTTCCCAAGAGTTCAATCCCCTGCTATTCTGTTCATACTGCCCTTCCAAGTTTCCAATGTAGTAAATAAATTACACCAAAGCAGGGTAGGAACTAATTTAAACCTATAAATAAAAGTGAGGAATTTTTCTTAAGCAGATATATTGTTCTATACCTCACTGGAAACTCTCTAGACTTCAAAAAGCAGAGAATCGAATTCGGTTGACAGTACTTTCTCAGTACTGGAGGGATTAAGATTAATGGTGAATTGGTTTGTGTCTTCCCATCAGTAATAGCATTATTGAAGGGTTTCAGTGTATTTACTTGAAAAATCGTGAGAAATTTTAAAACTCCATCAAAGACACCATTCAAAATAAATACCTTGGTCTTGAATCATACAATCTGTAGTGACGAGTGGAGGCACCTGGCCTCTGGTGTTGGTGGCATAAACTTGTCCCCCTCTGGTGGCTCTATCATTCTCGATCACCTGGATCTGATAAATAAGACATCAAGTGGAAGTTGAAGTAAGTTAAGACTTACCAGCATTCAGGTAAAGGAGTATACCCACTCTCCCCCCTCATTTTCCTTCCCACTCATTATTCACATTTACAAAAACTGGTACTTTCTAAATCCTTTCAGTTCATTTCAGATCAAATTCTCGGTGAGAATCTACCATGTCTTCAGTTCCACCTTTGCTTGCTTTCACAATTGTAGAGCAATAGTTTCCAAATTCTATTCTGTAATTTTCTCAGCTCCAAACCTGACCCTTCAAAGAACCTTATTTTTATCTAATTTGATTATTGGGACCACAGGTAAGCATTTTCTTTAAAAAAGAAAATCCGGTAGGAAAAGAAATTGACAACAATTATTTAAAGGAAATACTCTTTACAAGTAAAAGAAAACTCTAAAAAGCTAAAAATCAGGAAATTCAGAAGAAATGATTTATAATATATGACCTAAGGCAGGAGTGGGGAACCTGCAGCCTTAAGGCCACATATGGCCTTCTAGGTCCTTAAGTTCGGCCTTTTGACTGAATCCTAATTTTACACAACAAATCCTTTTATTTTTATTAATACATTTTTGTGAGTCTTTTATATTTTTATTTTTAAAATGAACACATTTAAAATACCAAAGAATAAAATAAGTTTAACAAAATAATCATCCCAGGTTGACTGGCACAATTAGAACATTAGTAACCGTAAGGGCTAAATTGACAGCTGCTACACTCATAACTTAGTTCTAATGATTTAGTTCTAACTTCCCCCTCCTGACTGGCGCCACTACCACACAAAGCTGGTTGGCGAGAGTTTATGGGGGCCAAGTATGCCAGTCTGTTATCAGCTTTCGACAGTGATGCACTGTGTTTCTGTTTGAAGTGGAATTTGTGAATAGTTGCACAGCTTGACAGTATTTTTTGATTCTGTCTGCAAACATCCCATCTTGTCAAAGACGACAAGAGAACGCTGAAGAAAGAAAACAGATTTTTTAATGAGGATTGGGAATTGCAATATTATCTTGTTTCTGCTTACGATAAGATAATTTACTTGCTTTGTGATACTGCGATACAAGAAATTCAATGTTCGTCAGCATTTATAACACTCATAAGGACCACAAATATTTTAAATTAGAGTGAGAGGCACAAAAGGTTGTACTGAAGAAATTAAAAGATGAAAAGCAAAAGCAAAGACAATTCTTTCAAGCAGCAGTAAGACCTGGAAATAATGCCACTGAAGCAATTTATAAAGTAGCTTATATAATCGAGGAAAAAGGGAAGCCATTCAGTGATGTAGAAATTGTGAAAGAATGCATTGCCGAACTTTGTAGGATACTTAGACCCCGACAACAATTCAAAGTACAAACAACTGCCTCTTTCAAGGAGAACCATAACGGATCGGCAGCATGAATTATCCTTCAACTTAACAGAACAACTTCATGCACTACTTCAAAAGGAAAATACATATTATTCAATCGCTTTGGATGAATCATCTGATGCTATTGATTCGGTGCAGGTTTTATACTTCATTTGGGTCATAACAGAAAATTTTCTTTGCTATGAAGAGTTACTTGCTTTGGGCACTCTTGTGAACAGCACATAGGGAACAGATACCTTCAACAACTTTCCAGATAAATGTCATGAAGTTGGACTGAATTTGGTAAATTTAGTGAGTGTATGTATAGACAGTGCACCTTCCATGACAGGAAAACATGAAGGGTTTATTGCACAGATAAAAAGAATATTAAGAGATCCAGATGCTCTCATTTCTTTTCATTGTATCTTGCAACAGCAAAATCTCTGTGCTTTTTAAGTAGCTTTGCAACAAGTTATAAAGTAGTGTTAACTAAATTCATGTAAATGCAATATGGCATCATCAGATGAGGTATTCAGTGTGGATTTGCCGTATCATTATAAAGTGTGTTGGCTATCGCTGGGATAGGTCTTAGCCAAAATTTTATCTCTGTGAGAACAGATAGTTAAATTTTATGAAGAACAGCAATGTGAATTATTGAAAGAAGATTTCTATAGGAATGTAGCATTTCTGTGTGATATCATGTCAAATCAAAACAACTTAAATATTTCTTGCAAGGGAAAACAAAGTCTATATATGATATGTGGCAAAAAATCCAAGCATTGCAAAAAAAGCTATCTTTTTCCAAAACACTTCTTCAAAAGGAAATTTCAGATGAACATTTTCCCCAGTTAGCAAAGGTCATTGATAAGCAGGATGATATATGCCAATCATCTGAAGAATACACAGCTGTTATAAACCTATTAATTGGAGAATACAATGAAAGGTTCACTGACTTTGAGAATCATGGTATCACACTCAAACTAGCATTTCAGCCTCACCTAGTTGATGTCACCAAGGCACCTAAAGAACTACAGATTGAATTGATTGAGCTCTCAGTAGATGACATTTTCAAGTCCTTGTTTGATGCTAAGAAAGATCCAATTGAAACATGAAAAAATTCAGTAGAATACCCACACCTTGAGCAACATGCCTCCAAAATGCTTTCTTGCTTTTCAACCACTTATTACCGTGAATCTACATTCTCCTACCTAACCCGAATCAAGATGCCCTTAAGGTCACAAATGACTGATACCCATCTAGAGGATCAACTGAAACTGGGGGCCTCCATGCTGCAACCAAATATTCGAATGCTTTCCAACAAAAAGCAGGCAAAACAGAGTCATTAAAACGTTAGGTAACTTTAAAATTAACAACTAGTTTTCATTTTTTGGAATTATTAAGTACATAGTAGTTATACTTTTACAAAATAATGTACATTTTTAAGTATATCTAATTGAAGTTTCTGGAATGTGGCCTTATTTGGTTACAGATAAATTAATGTGGCCTTCCAACATCAGAAGGTTCCCCATCCCTGACCTAAGGAAACCTTAACTTTTCTCCTCAAATCCCTCCTGATCTTCAGCTTGCCTTTCACGTCTCCCCACTGCATCCTGCTCCTGGAGCTGTACGACACAAAGAGCGCAAAGCGTGCCCACGTGCCTTGTGCCTATGGCAGAGAAATCAACAGGAGCAAAAGTCTCTACGCTTTGTCAACTCACTGTCGAAGAATGTAAGAGATAAAAAATTGTCTTTCTCTTTTAACTGTCTAGGGATGAAAATTATGAACAAAATTTAGCAGCATGGAGTTAAAAAGAAAACAGGAAGGAATCCTAATAATTATCTTCCTCTTTATCTTCTCCCTTCCCTCATCTCTTTCTTCATAGGAGAAAGAGACATGGAAGGAGAAAAAGGGGGGAAGGTAAGAAGAGGGAAAAAATGAAGAAACAGGAAAAATGTCCAGACTGGAACAAGAAACTTTGAAGGACACGCAGTGTGTCAGACTCCTAAAGAAACCATTAATAGTATGAAAACTGTCTTCCGCCAAACTTTGAAATGGTACTTTCTCCATTCTTCACTTCCATCCCATCCTGGCCCCAGCTGGCACTGACGCCACTGGTTTCATGGAATGTTGGTGATAAGAGTTATCCTGCCTTTAAATCTACACATCTGCCTTCCTAATTTCATAGGATTCAAATTATTGTTAAGACACAAAATGTGTTCCAAACATAACTGATCAGACACAGATAAGACTAACAGCTACCACGGGCAGAGAAGAGAAGCAAACAGAGAAATCAAAACACTATAATTATACTCTATATTTTGACCATAGACTTAATTGGGTTCATTCAAATTTTTTTTTCTTATTTTTTGTAGAGATGGGGTCTTGCTATGTTGCCCAGATTGGTCTTGAAATCCTAGCCTCAAGCGATCCTCCCCACTCAGCCTCCTGAGTAGCTGGGATTACAGGAATGAGCCACCATGGCCGGCTTAGTTTTTATATTACCAACATTTATTGCAATCATTTCAACCAACAAAAAATCAAATATGAAAGCAGGTAAAAATCATGAGAATATATTAGTGTGCCTAATATACTGAACCTATATATTGAACATAATCTTCTATATTCCCCCAAAATTTATTTTTAGATGATCCCTTTACAATTTACAAAGCCCTATCCCCAAAGAAACAATATTATAAGTAGTAATTACATTTCTAAATCCATGTCTTGGCTAGAATGCTACAAAGCAAAGAGTAGTAAATATTATAGCAGTTTTAATAATTATTAAAACATAACTATAGCTTTTTTTAATTTACCTCAAATGCATGTTTTTGAAAAACAGGTTTAGAGACAAAATAAGCTTCTATAGAGGTTTTGACTATGATCCAGTACTTAAAAAGTTTAGATTTAATGACAGTAATTATTGATAATGCCAAAGCTACCTCAAAAAGTATAGATCTCTTTTTCCTTTGGAAGATGTGCCACTAGAATTATATTCACACTTATCTGCTATGAATGGAGCATTCTGGGTTCATAAAATAAATCAGAAAAGAGAAAAAAAGGAAAGCGATTCTCTTGAGATGTATGAGCAAGAAGAATAAGGGAGAAAAAAGAAGATGTGTGTGTCATACGAGGCAAGTTGCTTAAAGCAATTATTTGAATTTTGAAGAGAGAAAGTGGAATAGGAAGCACCCAATTGCTGAATAATCCCCTTGTGGATGCAGAAAGGGAGTGAGGAAGAATTCCGATGATGACACCAATTTCCTCACTTTCCAAAAAGTGGCTAAAACCACCATCCAAAAAGGTTGCAATAAGCATCTAGCTCAAGACTGGAGTATAGCAGATCAGTAAACATGATTTTATACCTTTCTTTCCAGAAGGAAGAAATTTGTTTAGTTAGCAAAAGCATGTTACTTTGGTAATAGGAACATAAACAGGCTTCATCTGGCATCGCTATTTCATTACTTTCAAGATAAAAATAAATACTGGATTGATTTGTACATATGTATTTTAAGGGTCCTAGATGAATCATGGCATCTACTGCTTATTGCTTTTGTTGTTCATTCATTCATTCATTTACTCAACAAATATGCAAATACATACAATGTACTAGGCCCTTTTCTAGGTGTTAGAAACACAGCAATTAACAAAAGCAAATCCTTGTCTTCACAGAGCTGACACTACAGGCCGTTGTCTCACGGAGACCCCTACCATGCCTGCCCCATACATACACATTAATGTAGAGGAAGGAAGCCCTCTCCTGCGTGATGAGCATCTCCTAACTTTTACGATTAAGGACAAGATAAACACTAACACACGGAAGAGTTACTAAGAACAATGAATGGAAAATGAAAGGAGCCTATGGGAGTGGGAAGAGCACTTACTGGGCTAGGGATAGAATCAGGATCCAGCTTCTTCTGGGGCGGAGGCGGGCCGGCCATTTGCGCAGGACCTGCAGGGAAGCCTCCTGGGTAGGAAAGCTGCGCGCCTGCCATCTGGGGGCCAGAGCTGGCTGCTCGGGAAAAGTTTAAAAAGAAATGGCTATAGTTCCAAGTCCCATGTGTAAGATTCATTGACAATATTATGCTATTCAGTCAAGAACACTGTATTTTTCATCTTATTAAATAAGACAGGGGTCAAGTGTGAATGTCTTCGGTTTCCCAGTTCTTTGCTCTTGCCACACTATTGAAAAACTACCCCATCCCTTAAAAGTAAGTGATAGGTACTAGTAACACAGGAGCAAAGCTGATTCCAGTTAAGGGTTCCCCTAGGTAACCCCAGGCCATCCTCTGCACCTGCCTGCCTTACCCTGCTGCGGAGGGTATCCAGTGCCCAGGCCCTGGCCAGGAAGAGGCGGGGGCTGGTACTGTGCACTCGGAGGAGCAGGCCCAGGGAGCCCATCCTGTCTGTATGTCGGCGGCGGCAAGCCCGAGGCACCAGGGCCGTTTAGCGTGGTGGGTGGTGGTGGGAGAACCTGAGATCCAGGCTGCAGAACAGATGGCTGTGGAGGTCGTGGAGGGCTCTGGAACGCTGAGGCTGACAGAGGAGGGCCAGGGGGCCCCTGGCTGGGAGGAGCCATGCCAGGCTGGGAGGAACCTGTGTGAGAAAGAAGACCAGCCCACCTAAGCACCAAAACTGCCCAGCTCTCTGACTTCTACAAGGTACGCGACAGAGACGCCTGTGTTCCTGACAAAGCAAGAGGGCACCCTTATATATTTTTTGGTTTTTTTGACCACAAATTGAAATCTTCATTTGGAAAGTGATACAAATGGTATTTGGGGCATTTTACACAATCAGAAAATTTTAAAAGGGTAAAAGCAACATTCACAATTTTAGTGAAAAAATTAATAGGATAAACTTTAACTCAGTTGCATTAACTTTACATAAGACATGCATTAAGTAAGGCATTTGTATCTGGTACAAAATATAGAAAATCATATAGAAAAAAATTTTATTACATAACAAGCATCACTCAGGTAACTTGCACATTCAGTAAATTACCTGCATCCTGTGCTTGACCTGATCAGATTTCAGAACCAGGTGGAAATAACCCGAGGGAGGGGATGGGCCAGCGTTTCCAACCACACGGAAACAGCCGTAAAACCAGGTTTATGTTTTCCGTTCTCTGATTATATGAAATTGAGTTGCTTCTTCAGAAACTTTATCCATTTTGAAATTAGTGAAAGATAGAGAATATTCTGAGGGGTTTTTACTGATACTTCTAGAAAACCAATTTTAAGTAATATG
The DNA here is from genome assembly GCA_004363605.1 of Indri indri. Lineage (NCBI taxonomy): Eukaryota > Metazoa > Chordata > Mammalia > Primates > Indriidae > Indri > Indri indri. Next base: position 67,729 of record RJWJ010000900.1, read on the forward strand.
GAAACATTCTTCATCAAGATAAACGGCTGACTATGCCGCCATCAAAGTGGCAATTTCTGTGACTCTGGAATAGACAGCATTTCTACTGACGCAAATCTCGGTAGCTCTTTCCTCTCCGACTTTGGGCATCACAACATCCCGGCTTTCATTCTTCCCACGATCGAAACCCAGAATTAAAATGCACTCTGAAACAATCACTATTTTATTTCTGATTGTGGGGCCCCATAATAAACAACACAAGGTTAAAATACCTTCATATTTCTTAAAATAATTTCACTGTTCAAATGTCTATTTGTGAAGTAAGCATTCTTTTGTTTTTTATTGTTCTAGCATTGAATGTAAGGTATTCTGAGGGTCTGTCAATTATGTTGAAATAAATGGCAGCATGGTCAGAAAAAAATTAATTATAGCCATTCATAATATAGATGCTTTATATAGAAATGCCCAAATACGAATTCAATATGGTATGCCACAGTTATACCTATTTTAAACATGAAGAAAACGCTTCTCATTAAACATAACCATGACCCAAGGCAGCCAGTGGGCACTAACAAAGCTGTTACCGTAGCTGTTGATCTGCAGAGCACGGAGCTGACTGCCCAGCTGGCTGACGGGCGAAGCGGACGCTGGCCCTGGGTGGGACGGCTGTGCAGAGGGCTGGTACGGCACGTAAGAGGATGTCACACTATTGACAGGCGGAGGGCCTGGAAATCTGAGAGGGATAAAAAGGGTTTTAAACAATATCATAGAGTCTCAAAAACAAATAACATATAACAAATGTCAGTAACTTTACCACACTTTACTTTTGATTTAGTTTGAACTTACTGTATGTTTATTTTTCCTTATTTTGCATTAAATAATAACCACCATGTGAACACAGATCCTATCATGTTAATCTGTGCCTTAGAGTCACACTAAGGATTCTTATCAATTTTAAATTTTAAATAAAATTAAATTTTCCCAATGGTATATTTTGATTTCAACTTCTGCATCTGTAAACTAGAAACTCTTTCCCTAGTGGCCCACATCTTGCCTTCTGTCCCTGACTACCACATGAGACGTCAGAAGCAGGGCCCAAGGGAGGCCCGTGGCTTGCCTACAGTTCCACAACCTACTGTGACAACACTGGGACCAGGCTTTGCCCAGGTCATAAGCGAGTGCACTTTTCAAAACATCACACTAATTTCATCATTTTTCTGCATATGTCTTGGTTTGAATAATTATTACAAATAAAACTTAAAATTAACCTTCAATCCATTACTTTGCACGATATTAAGCACAATCCCAGAATAATGCTATCTCACACTGTGTTGAATAGATGATCAAAATGCTCTTTCCATGTAATACACAAGTACAAGGTATCCTATCCTACAGCAGATAATTGATTATAAATGATTATAAAGTTATAATCAAAATGTGGTAACCCAAAAGTATTGCTAAGCAAAATTGTCAAATTCCTCTCCTAACAAAAAATTTTAAAAGACCAACACAGATTAAGCATCCTTTGATTTAAATATTTTTTGGAAAAAAAATTTGAATAAAGATAGTGTTACGGCAGGGCTGGCAGGGCTGACCGAGAATAGACCGAGATGCACACTCAGAGATTTGGCAAAACAGGTTTTATACTTTTTGCCGGCAGGCCCAAAGGGATTTTTGCTTTCCCCAAATTCTGAGCACCAGACAAAGAGCGTTGCAGTCTTTTATACACTCTGCTTAAGGAGGAGGGGGCATGGTTACAACAGGGTTAACTTTAGTGAGGCAGGGTCCTAAGCTACTTTACAGCCTGGTGCACTAATTGCTACAGGTGATTTACGAGGGTGGCAGCTGCGGGGGCGGGGGGCGGGGGGGTTAGGGGGCAGTCGCATGGGAGGAGGGGGCCCAGGTAAGGATCACAAGGGAGGAAGCCCAGTAGTGGAATTTCTAAGAATTCCACTTTAGTGGAATTTTCCAATCTTCCACTTCAATAGAAAATACAAAAGTTTACTTTTTTGTAGATATGTAGCAGGGTCACAATAATAAATTTCTTGATGCATAATAGATGCACATAGTTTCAGGGTACATGTGATAATTTAATACATTCACATAATTTATAAAGATCCAATCAGTGGACTTGGGACATCCACCACCTTAAATATTTGTCTTTTCTTTATGCTAGAACCATCTGAATTATTCTCTTCTAGCTATTTTGAAATGTACGACAGAGTACTGTAAACTATCGTCACCCTACTGGTCTAACACTAGGTCTTCTTTCTTCCATCAAACCACGTATTTGTACCCATTAATCAAAAGTTAACTTTTCACAGTAAAAGTTTTCTTTATATCTCTAATCAATTAATGACAATGATGAAAAACAGGGCAAAGTATAACTCTAGTCTTGCTTAACACATTTAAAATATGTTGTGGTTACTGAAAAATGATTCCAAGAATTGTCTTAAAGAACTATTTTGTAAATCCATTTCTATTTTTTTTAAAAGAAATAATGCTTTTTTGTCTTTTTTAAAAATTCAATCATGGGGGATGGATACATGGGGCGATTACGCACAGGCAGAATGTATACGCACTGTGAGAATATATGAGTGGATGCAGTGAGGTTTGGTTCCAGACCTTAGATCTTGTAAGTAGGAACTGAGGAAACAGCAGTTACATGGAGAAAAAAAGTCCCCCCATTTTCAAAGATGTGTCACAAATGTTAACAACATTTTGGGGTTTTTTGAGATAGGGTCTTGCTCTATCACCCGGGCTGGAGTGCAGTGGCATCATTACAGTTCACAGCAACCTCAAACTCCTGGGCTCAAGCGATCCTCCTGCCTCAGACTCCCCACTAGCTGTGACTATAGGCGCACACTACCAGGCACAGCTAATTTTTCTATTTTTAGTAGAGACGGGGTCTTACTCTGGCTTAGGCTGATCTCAAACTCCTGGCCTCAGCAATATTTTTAAAATATAAAATTCTATGAATAATTTTTTACATAAAAAATACAGGTAGGAAAAAATATAATTCAAATAGGAGTTATGACACAAGCAGCCTCAAATACTATTTTGACTTACAGAATGAGAGAAAGTATAATCACCAGCTACTATGCTTTCAATCCATAAATGCCTACTTATCATTCAGTGTTTATTGTGTGTCCTGGGAGTCAGCCTTCAGAAATTCGAATAAATAATTTCCTCCTGACCAACTTAAAAATGGTAAGTCTTAAACAGATTTGGTTTTTAAAAGCAATATTATGAACGTAAAAATAAAAATATGATTAAATGCCTAACAAAAATCCTCACATAGCAGAACATTTAAAACATACAAATTGGTTCAATAGTTTTCAATTTCATTACTTTACTAAATTAGTCTATCCAAAGTCACACATCATGTGGGTATCGAAATTTAGGTGAGAATCCTGCTCCTCCCCACCCAAGCACAGAGATCCAGTGTGTGACCACAGGCACACCTCTTCTCCGTAGCTCTCAGCTTTCAAATTATAAAAAGGAGCAGGTGAAACAGAATGATCCCTTTCTCTGCTATAAATACAATGTGGTTAAAATTAAGAACCATATAGAGTTAAACATTTCTCATGGTAATTACCTTCATTTAACATGTTTCTGGACCGAGAAACATTCAATTATATATTTTAACTTGTTTTATTGAATGTCAGAAAAGGGCAGATTTGCCATCAAAAAGAAATCAATCAAGAATCACTATCAGATGATTAATAAAACATGAAAATTTAGCCTCAACTTAACCCCAATCCTCTGCAGAGTTGAAGCAGTTGTCTGTGGCCTGTTCAAGTTCAAAAACTCCCTATTTTCAAGTTTGCGACAAATTACACAAGAAATGAGATACAAGCGAAGTTTATGTATGTAGAGATAAGGTGCCAAATTTTCCAAGATTTGATTGAAACAAAATGTAGATTTTAAATACTCAGCCCACAGAGTACAGAAAATAAAAGCTCTGCCAAATCTTACCATTGTTTTTCACATTAAAAAAAATTTAAAGAAAAAACAGCTATTTCTCTTATTTTTATTGCTCCCTCCTTTTTCATTGAAATCAATTTCTTGGTAGATTCGCACGCATCAGCTTCAACTTGGGAAGCCAAGTCCCCTGTACCCTCCAAGTCACAATTTCCTGGTCAAAACAGACCGCTTAAAATTGACTAATTGACTTTTCCCCTTATAATTAAAAAATGGATTTTTAGGTTATAGATTTTATTTAATAGATTAATCCCACCCAGCCGTAACCCCACGTAGATAATGTAACAGATTAGTCATCCTTCCTCCCACAGGTATGTAAGGGAAATATTAGCAGTGGAGCGTATGTAACAGAGGGAATGGCCTGAAAAATGGTAAAAATATTTTCTGTCCCTTTAACACATCTTCCAGTCCTTTTTGAGAACTAATACCTGCATCCCTGCCTCAGGCCAGTGTTTGGGAGGGGCAGGGTAAGTCTTTTGTTCTTATGCTATAGGAGATGGCCCAGCCCTAACCTGGCAGAGAGAGGTCCTGGACAGTGGTCACAGAATTGTCTTCAGAGGATATGGGAATCAGGATCATCAACTATAGTTGAACAGCAACTGCCTGAAGCTGAGAACCCACCCTTTAAAAGCTCTGCATTTCTGCTTATTATTAGGACTATGGCATTTCAGACAGGAGTCTCCAACCTCCTCCTTTGCCAGCAAAGTAATAAACTCCTCTTTCCTTCTCCTCAAACCACTTGTCCTAATTCTTCTGATGTGGCCTTGGGGGCAAGTGCTGAGCTTTCAGTAAACAATAATCCCAGTACTACTTAAAAGTCTAAGACATTTATTCTTCCTCAGCCAAGATCAAAAGGACGAAGGAAAATTTTATGAAACATCATATTCAAAATAATATTTTTTAAATAAAATTTTTTTTACATTTTATACTTTTTTACATTTTAAATTCAAATCAACATAGTTGCTGAATTATATCTTATTTTTATTTGATAGTTTAGATATGGTAAAAATTAAGGGATTTCTTCGATTGATCTTTTAAGTAAGAATGACGGAGATGAAACGTTAGAACCCACATAAAAGGGCATACACCAGCTATGCTCTTTGACAGTCTCATGCATCAGACTGGTGTGATTCACCTGTGCGATCGCTGCATAGTCTGCCCTTGAATTGCACCAGATACACAGAAATGTGTCCCATGAGGGCAAGGTAGCACAGTAACCATGGAGGCTTAGCCTGAAACGTTACATTTTTCCCTGACTTTTCCTTTTTAGCCCCAATTCCAACCCTTCAATTCAGTATCCAAGTTGTAGCAAGCTTCCCTAGGAATAATAATAAAAGGAGATTGAGCTGTCACGGGTAACTAGATTGAGCTCTATGGAAGGAGAAGCTACAGACAGCAGACTTTCCATATTCAGTGGAAATAGTACTGGTAGCCACGAACGTGTGTAGAGTCCTTCGTGGGTACTCTGCGTGCATTAATCATTAAAATCCTCACAACCACATATTATTGTTACAGTTGTCATGAGCAAACCAAGACACATAGAGGTTAAGTAACTTGTCCATCTAGTGTCAGCCTGGGCCAAGATTAACAAACATATCCTGTCTTGAGGGTCTATGATCTTCCCATGCCAGACACTGTGCTGAGCTCACAACCACACAGTCCGGGTCTGCTTGACGGCAAAGCCCATGATTTACTTACTCCTAAGCAACCTGATTCAAGCAAAACCAAGGTCAATAAACCAAAAAGATCAATCCAATCCAGGCTAATACCAGTGACCCAAACCTTTTCTAAACTTGAAGCCAGCTGTTCAATCTTTGCATTTCTTTGTAAAAACATCGCAATGCCTGGAAGTTCACAAGGATGAATTTTTCCCTATCTTCCCCTCTTTACTTCTGGACTAAGAATTCTTTCTTCTTCTCTCTTCTTCTCATTTTACAAGTGAGGCCTGGTGAGGCCAAGGAACTTCACCAGCAACCACAGCTAGTTAACTGCCTTCACCAGAAGAGGCTTCCTGGTGCTCAGTCTTTGGGCTCCCTCTCTGGCTCTTCCTAGCTTCACTCTTGTGAGACTGAGAGCAGCGGGGTCAGGTCCTGACAAGGCCTTTGACTTCCTGCTCTGAGCTCAAACCACAATCACATGTAAACCGAATTAGACTCATCCTCTGTTTCCTGCCTTAACCTCCCACTGCATCCCACAGCTCTCACTTCAGTGGCAAATGTTATCAGGACAAACAAAAGGCAGCAAGTATCAAACTCACAAATGCCAGATAAGAGAATTAACCTGATGATTTAAAAAATCCCAGAGGGAGTTTTCCTACTATGGAGGAGGGCAGGCTTCTTGAAAGGCAACGACTAAATGCTTCACCACTAGCAGGGTCCAGATTTACATTTAGGGGTTATGTCCCCACCTCCAGACACCCGGGAAAGGAACCTGAGAAATTAAGTCTCTAGGTAATCCTTGGAGAAGCTCCAAAGTAAACACTGCCTAGAGCTTGGCACCGTGGTTCTGGGCAGCAACACCTGGCAGGACAAGCAACAATGGGGTTTCTAACAGGGAAGGTGTAACGCTGGCTCCCTGCCCAGGGAACAGTGCCTAGTGGGTTGCAGGCTCTAAATATTTCATATATTTCATAGCCTGGCTTCTCCAGGCCTACTTCCAATTTTTCCCTTCCTCGATTTACTGCAAACACAAACACAAGATCTGTTTGCTGTGTTGTTTTACTACAGCCCTTCCTTTTCAGCGTCCCTCACTGGCATCACTGTGCCTTCCACATCAAACTCTCAGACTTCACCATTGGCCACGAACTGATTTAATTTAAAAATATTTATTAAGCACCTATTGGCACCAAGCTCAGTTCTATGAAGGATCCAAGAAAATAAGGTGATTCAAAATTTTATTGAGGAATAAAGGCCATAGGCATCTGAAGGAATTAGAGATAATAGAAAATTCTAAAATAAACTGAATATAACTCAAAACTAAAAGGTGTGGTATTGACACAAGTAATTTCTGATATATGTTTAAATATCTACTAATGTTTTTTTCCCCTCCTAACATTTTTTTAAATGCTTTGTTCCCTAGGGCAGTTTTTCAATAGATCTTTTCAAGAATGTAGATGTTATCAAGAGGTCAAACTTTCAACCTATAAACATGCAAGTTTAACAGGTATTTCTGAGACTGTTTGAGTAGAATATACAAATGAAGGCTGGAATCTACCCAGCTTACCTTTGGGGAGGATGACCTGAGGCATGAGCTCCATTCTGGCCAAACTGAGGGGGTCCAGACGGTGGAGGGCCTGGAGGCGACATCGTCCCAGGGGCAGCAGCCCCCAAAGGCCCTGCTGGCTTCATCACACCTGCAAGAGAGGGGCAGGAATTTAGAAGTGTATCAAAGTGCAAAGAGAGATGACATGAAGATGTCAGGTTAAAAATAAAAACAAGGTGGGAGAAGAGGGAAACAAATGGGCTAGGACAAGATCTCCTCCACGCTTGCTTTAACCCTTGCCTTCAGACCTGTCACTGCCAGGCTCCGGCAGAGGTATTTGACTGTCACAGTGATAAAAGAGCAGAAAAGGAAGGAATCATTTTAACACTAAACTACTAAAACAAAAAAATCTTTGCATGTGATCAAGGCACCTTGATAGAGCATACTACCACACAAAGAATACTAGAAAACACAATGAAAAATGTTGGATGTCAGAAACTAAATCTGGAACAAACAGTAAGAGGTATGGTAAAGCATTCTAGAATTAAAAAAAAAAAAGACCACTGAAAACACCTTTGAGTGACAGCATGAGGAAGCAAACAGAGAGTAGAGTCTGTTTTTCTAAAAATCCTGAGCACATCCTTTGCTTAATAACTTTACCAGGGTCCTAAATAGTTGGGTGATAGCAGTCAGGGGGCTGCTCAAGCCATCACACCCACTTGGACAAAAGATGGGATCACATGCCATTAATGACCGTTTTCATTTATAAGCTCTTCTCAGAGATCCTTAAAGGTTTCTCTTTGGAACTGTCTTTGGACATTTTTCTCTTTTCTTCTAGAGAAATTGTGGTAGGAAAATGCCTGGGCTTGGGTAAGCAGTTCCAGGTCCACATGGCCACTTCCTAGTAGCTGTGTGGCCCCGGGCAAGCAGCTCATCTTCGAGGACCTCAGTATTCTCTGGGCAAAATGAAAAGCTTAGACTACATTACCTGTGAGACTCCTTCTAGGCGTCTTAGAAGAAAAAGAGAAGTACAATTCTTCTATTTGCTCTTTCTACTTCCACCCTGCTTGTTTGTGCCCCAGCCTATTCAATATAATTTTGACCCCACCCTTTTCTCACAAAGGTCACTGAGGACCTCCTAGCTGCCTGCCATGCACCCGTGCACAGGACCACATGAGGGTATTTCATGCCAACACCTCCTTTCTCCTGTTATCTCCCTCCAGAGAGTTGATTCCCTCAGACAGAAAGAGACTGACTGGACAACCTGCAGTCACCCAGGAAGAGTTTCTCATATTGTCATCAGAATGCCTTCGAGAGGGCACTTTCAGATGTCTGGGTAATCTAGAATGACAGTAATCAGTGAAAGGCCAGTTTTCATGAATAACAGTATTGAAACTTTTCAAAGGTTTCTTTCTTAAAACAGGATTCCTTAAACTGAGGAAAATTTTTACATTAATTCTAAAGTCATAATTTTATTTAACAATTTTTATTTACCACCATTTTCAACATATCTTATTCTTAGACAATTACATTTTTACATAAAGTTCTAAACCCCAACTGGGGGTGGTGGCATGTGTCTGTAATCCCATCTACTCGGGAGGCCAAGGTGGAAGATCACTCTAGCCCAGAGTTAAGAGTCCAGCCTGGGCAACATAGCAAGACCCCTTCTCTAAACAATAAAAAAGGTTTCAAACCTCAAACCCAGAAAAGTTAGAAAAACATGAGACTTGCAGTCACAGATTTGGGTTTGAATTCCTTCCCTACCATTTAACAGCTGTGACTCTGACAAGATACTTTTTATTTTTCGACTTATAATACCATGTCATGGCAATAATGTCCCCTATCTCCAAGAACTGTTCTGAGAATGAAATGAGGCAATGGATACGACAGCATCGAGAAAAATTATTTCCTCTCCCCTGGCCATAGCCCCTGCTCTGCTTTTTTCAAGCATTTTTATCCTAACTCTCTCTCTCTCTCTTTCAATCAATCTCTGTCTCTCTCCCTCTATACACACACACACACACACGTATATATGTGTATATATTTATACACACATAATATAACTACGTGCACACTTGTATTTTCATTTTTAAAACATAATTTTGGACAAATGTAAAAAATCCACAACAGTAGCACTAAAATATTTTCAGGTTACTTCCATTCACTGTAAGAAACAGAAAAATATTCTTTTTTTTAAATAAATAGGTTAATAGCAATTTTCATCAACAATCCCCATATGTCTAGAGAATCAAAAAATGGTTCCAATATACCCAAGCAGAACTGTTATATGCCAATCTTACTAAAATGTACTCTCCCTTTTATTTTGGGGAATCAACTCTATAGGAATAACTCAAACTCCTTATTCAACATCCATTCAACATGGCTTTAAGGCATTTAGAGAAGAGACAACCATGTAAACAAACCATTACATGCCATGCAGTGAGTGCTCTGCTACACAGAGGGACTCTTTGACTCTGCCTGAGGGACTCAGCAAGAGTACAGAGGAGGGACTGCTGGATCTGAATGTCTAAGACAAGCAGGAGTTTTCTTAGTATAGAGGACAGGAGGGACGCCAGTCAGAAGGCAAAGCTTGAGCCAGACGCGAGAGAGGAGAGCATGACCAGGAACTGGGAAAAGGCTCAGTGTGGAGAGACTGTGGAGGGAAGTGGCTGGAGCAGAGGTTGTCCAGGTTTGTTGTCGTCAGACTGCAAAGTCTTGTGTGTCATTTGGACTCCATCCCTGGGGCAAAGAGAAGCCAGTATCGTTGATATCTGCAAAGTCATAGCCTTCTCCAGCCACATTATCAGCATTTTCAAAAGTGATCAGACGCAAAGAAAATTAAGTTCTTTATATAAATGGAATAGTATGAGAATTTTAATAATAAACACCACACAGTGAGAATGAACTAACTGTGCTTAAGCCAAAAGAAAAATACCTAAGATCACAAATTGGTCCTTAATACAGTGGCAGATACTACAGACTAGTTAACTCAATGGCAGTTCCAATCTCTCTCTGGCTTCCTTTCTGCATGGCCCTGTACTGGAAAGGTGGAAACTTCATTTCCTAGACTCCCTGACCATTTGGGTTGCCATGTGCTCTAAATTCAGCAAAGCAACACACCTCTGGGAGCCTCTGGCCAGCCTGGTGCAGAGACGGTTCTTCCGGAGTGGAAAAGCAGTGACTTCTGACTGGAAAGGGCCTGTGTGGGGCTGTGCATCTTCACGGACCACACAAGCTTGAGTCCGGTTCTCCGCCTTCTCTAGTACCAGCTTTGCTTCCTGGTCCCTTTAACAAATCCCTTTCCACTGGAGGGGATCATTTCAGCAGAGGAGCCCTTATCAAAATCACATCACAGAAAAGTATACCTTAAATTTGGCCCTGTATCTGACAACTAAAATCAAAATTAAAAACCACATGGGAGTGGTCAGGGGGGTGGGAGAAGTTTACCTAAAATAAACAAAGATAAGCCCCTATTACATGGACAGAATTAACAGCTGTGGTTCCTGGAGCACTGTGCTGGGTGGCGTACCCACAGACTTGGCATACCCAAGACTTATTAGGAGCATTATCAACATCCCCCCGCAGCCCCTGTCCTAGTTCCAGGACATTAATACTTCTTGACACTCATCTTCCAGACTAGCAATCCTCAACCAGGGGTGATTTTGCCCCTAAAAAGAGGTTTGGCAGTGTCTGGGACATTTTGGTTGCCACAACTCCCAGAAGGTAGGGGAGGTACTACTGCCATCTGGTGGGTAGAGGCCAAGGATGCTCATAAATATCCTACAATACCCAGGACAGCACCCCCACCCCCACAAACGACCAAGAATTAGTTTGCCCCAAATGTCAACAGTGCTGAGGCTGAGGAACCCTGCTCCAGAGAGTAGTATGCCTAGCCCTAATTCCTTCGCCACTTTCTAATGTGCTGTGTAGTTCTTTCTAAAATGCACGTTGCACCATGACCCTCCAGTGGCACCCTACTGCCCTTACAATAAAGTCTAAATTCCTTAAGATGGTACCACTTTCCACTCTGTAGCATCTTTCACTGCTCACACACCATACCCCAGCCATGCTGAATGTCTTACGGGTCATCAAAAGTGCCACCTCTACAACCCCAACAAATTGCCTCCCTGCCTGGCGACTCATATTCATCTTTCAGGTCATTTCCTTTCAGAAAGATTCCCCTCCCTGCTAAGTCTTGGTTAGGCGCCCCCGCCACCCCCTCCACTTCCTTTATGACAGCACCACTGGATTGTAATTGTCAATTTGTTTAAAGTGTTTCCCACTAGAGAAGCATGTACTTATAAGGACTGAGGTTAGGTTTATTTTATTCGTCATTATATCACAACAAGTATTTTGCTCACTCACTAAATCTGTTAAATAAGTTACTACATAGCGGTGGAAATACAAAAACACAATGAATAGGCACAAATGGAGATAAATGGTATGTGAGAAATACAAGGCAAGAGTTGGCACTGGCCAGACCTATGGTGGAACAGATATTATTAATAATACTTCGAGGAACCATAACTAGGTTGCCTGTATCTGTTAGAAAACTAGCAAGAGGCTCACCAAAAGACTAGACAACACGATGCATGGTGATTAAACATTAAGGTATCTAAGGTTATTTAGCACAGAGAAATAAGAGGCTGGAGTAACTTAGTGAAAACTTTCAATAATTAAACAAAAACAACATAATTTACAGAAAGGTATTTTACACAGAATATGATAGCCTGATTAACCACTGAGAGAAAGAAGAAAAAAGAGGCTTAAATTAAAGCATGAAGGATTTAATCCAACAAATTCTGCTTTTTAAAATATCGGTAAATACGAGTGTTTTGCTAATCAATGTTGCAGCTTGTCATTCGCTTCATTCATTGAATAAACATTTATAATTAGCTCAATGCAGCCATTACATGATGTATACATATTTCAAAACAACATGTATGTATGACAAATACATACAATTTTTAATTGTCAATTAAAAATGTTTTTAAAAACATTAATGGGTGCCTTCTCTGCTCCAGGCACATCTATTAAAACACAGTGTGGTAAATGGTATAGAGGCCTGCTGAGGTGTCAGGAGAACACAAAAAGAGAAAATGATTTATAAAGAAACTTGAGGAAGAATATGGCTACAAGTGTGGCACTGGAACTGAGCCCAAAGGAGGAGTGTGGGGACAAGCCTGTCATGAGGACAAAGTGGAGGCACGGGCTGGCTTTCTGGCAGTGGCAAGTGCAAACCGGCTTCCAAATGATGATACCTTGGTATCGCTGGAGTAATGGACATGGGAGTGGGGCAGATGAACTGGAGAAAGGAAAACGCGTAAAACGATGAAGGCTAAGGAGCTTAAAAATATACATAGGGGCAATGGGAAGCCATAAAAGGTTTTCAGCCTTTATAAAATGTTTCCTTGGGAAACCTTTATAAAACCTTTATAAAAGAAAAGTCCATAATAGATTTGCTTGCTATAAAAAATCCCACTGGCTCAAGAGTTGACAGCGTAGAAGAAGGCAGTACTGGAGAGAGGGATAAGGGTTCAGAGGCCATGTTAGTAATCCACGTTAAGAGATGGACAGATTGCACAGAAAGAGTGAAAGGAAGACGGAAAAGAGGAGGCAGGTGGGGAAGATGCCTACAATTACTCCAACAGGATTTTGGAGACCAATTGCATTGGAGGAGGTAAAAGGGAGAGTTTTTTTTAAAAAAAAAACAGTGAAAGGCCGGGGGTGGTGGCTCACGCCTGTAATCCTAGCACTCTGGGAGGCCGAGACGGGCGGATTGTTTGAGCTCAGGAGTTCGAAACCAGCCTGAGCAAGAGCGAGACCCCGACTCTACTAAAAATAGAAAGAAATTAATCGGACAACTAAAAATATATAGAAAAAATTAGCCAGGCATGGTGGCGCATGCCTGTAGTCCCAGCTACTCGGGAGGCTGAGGCAGAAGGATTGCTTGAGCCCAGGAGTTTGAGGTTGCTGTGAGCTAGGCTGATGCCACAGCACTCTAGCCCGGGCAACGCAGTGAGACTCTGTCTCAAAAAAAAAAAAAAAAAAGTGAAAGTTTCTGGTGTGGATCACTAAATAAACGATGCTGCTGAGTGAGCAGTGAATTCCAGAAAAAACAGGCTTCTATGAAAGAATACTGAACTGTTTTGGATATGATGAGTCTAATGTGCTGAGTAAACAGGAGGGCCACTGGAAATATGGGTCTGGAGCTTGGGAGAGACATCTGGGCTAGAAGAATAGATCTGAAAGACAAGCACTCCAGGTGTAATGATACAGCTTAAAAAAAAAAATCTATAGCTGCAGTCCCCAACTCCCAGGCTGTGCCCAGTACTGGCGTGTGGCCTGTTAGGAACCAGGCCATGCATCACCACCTGAGCTCCGCACCCCCACCTGTGGAAAACTGTGTTCTGTGAAACTTAGGAACCAAGCCGCACAGCAGGAGGTGAGCAGAGGGCAAGCCAGTGAAGCTTCATCTGTGTTTACAGCAGCTCTCCATCGCTCGCATCACCGCCTGAGCTCCGCCTCCCCTGCCCTGCCCCCGCTTCCGTGGAAAAATCATCTGACATGAAACCTGGCCCTGGTGCCAAAAAGGGGACCACTGATCTATAAAGTGAGAGAAGAGGGGTGAAGATAGAACATACACGGAGAAGCAGCAACATCAGGATCATGTAGAAGAAGGAGGGCTCCTTCAAAAAGAGATGTCCAGAAAGCAACCAAGAAAAACAATAAAAGGATAATGTCATTGAAACCAAACAAGCAGAGAGTTTTGCAAACATGATAGCAGTAAATAATGTTATTAACAAATACAAAAGAGGACAAACAGGACAATGTCTACTTCATTTAGAAATAGGAGGCCACTGGCAACCCTAGTGCAAGAAGTGAAGGGAGGATGGGGGGCGCACTATGGAGCGGGAACGACACTGAGCTGCAGAGGGATGGAGAGGCAAAGGCAGACTGCCACAACTACTCCAAAAGGACGTGGGAGACTGAATGCACTGGGGGACGTAAAAGAGGACTTTCTCAAGAAGATGGCTGTGACGAGAGGAAGGAAGGGTGAATACTACCCAGTGTGGCACTCGGGTTGTGGGAGAGTTTGTCGTTTGCCTTCCTGGCTCCACCACACGCCAGGTCTGTGACCTTGGAAAAGTCATATTATACCAGACATTCAGTTTTCTTAGTTGCAAAGAGCACTAATAATCTACTGCATAGCATTGTATGAGGATTAACTAAGACAATACATGTAAAGCTTTTAGGACCAGATTTTGACACATGGTAAGCACCAAAAAAAAAAAAATAAAGAGTAATTTATAATTATTATAAATGCTGAGGAGGCATCAACTACCAGACAGAGAGGAACTAGAGAAAGATGGGTCAATGGTTCCTACAGGATCCAAAAAGGCAAGATTATAAATGTTACGGGGAGGATGGATCCTGAACGAGAGGAGGGATGCCTCATCTGGAGGTCTTTAAAAGCTAGGGGAAAATTAAGTCATAAGGGTGACTTTACACAGGAAATTCACACTGCAGCACACTGTGTGTGGTTGCTGACATCAAGCCTCCCTACAGGGCTTTCCTCTCCTCCCCGACTCTGCACTCTACCAGTACCTGCTGTCCAGCACAGCCTGGACCCCAGATATCTGAGCCGGTCCCAGGGATCCCTGAGAGTTACTCATTGATTGATATATGGCCCATTTCCACAATGGATTGTCATTACATATAATGATATATAATTGATCTAGGACCAATTCTCCCCATAACATTTACTATTTTGCCTTTTTGGACCCTATGGAAACAACCCATCTTTCTCCAGTTTCTCTCAGTGTATCCAACGGTTTATTCCTTTTCAGCATTTACACAGAATGATATATCTATTGTGTGGATTTGAGTGGAATTCTCAGCATTTTCTCAGAAGCCCAGGAACTGCTTTACCCAAATATTTGGGACTATGAGACCTAAAACAAGCTATTATTAATATTAGCCTCACCTATCTCCTGAAGGTTGCTTGGTCCCCCAGAGCAGCTCTTTGGCAAAGGGAGGTAGCCTCATGGTATTGACTGCCATCAGAACAACAGTTGTTCCCACTCCATTATTCCTCTTCCCCCTACCTCTGCCTCTAAAGCCAAAATTTGCTGCTGAGTACCATATTTTAAAGCAACCAATATTATTCAATAATAATTTCAAGGCAAGGCCATGTTTTTCTTATTATTGTCACTGAGTAATCTTTAGTGTGCAAATCTAACAATATTTTTCCAATCTGAAAACTGATTTTGTAATATTATTGCCCCAATCACCTTAGTGCATATACAGAAATTCATTTTTATTGAACCACTAATTAACACCACTAATTAACGGCAAGAACAAGCCTAACAGTAAAAATAAAACTCAGGAAATCTTTGTTTCAGTATGTAGTTAGAAACCAAACCTGTATTCCATCCAATAACTGAACTGTCGAGTTCTGCTATGAGAGCCTTTTCCACATGATCCTATAATCTCAAGCCATTGTCTCATATAACAGCCATTCAACACTTTCAAAGTTCCTCTTCCAGAACATCTTATGTCTCTGAGACTGAAAACTGAATGCTCTCATACAAGTCAAAATAACACACTTTACCTGGTGGAGACACTGCATGCGATGGATCCCCATAGTGTCCATAGTGAGGGGGAGAAAGGCCTATTCCAGGCTGGGACTGAGAATAGGAGGGTGTAGCCACATAACCTTGTTGACTCATCATGAAAATATCATTCCAAAGGATAGTTCTACAAAAGAACTCTGCAACAGAAAACATTTTAAAAATGTCAACAAGAGGGTTTTAGTCACTTAATGCTATTAAAAATATAAACACTGTTAATAAATGTTTATGATGATTTGAGAGAAAGAACAGTATCAGGTGCATGAGACATCTTAATATCATACAATGTAATACATCATATCCTTGTCCCCTAAAAAGGGTCTAACCATAGCTTTTTGAAACTCCTTAAATCACTTGAATAGTTCTGGGCAAATGCTCAGGCATGAAACCTGAATAACAACTGCCAACCACTTTTTCACTGGAAGCCTAAAGCGTAGCCTCTCATAAGTGTTCCTGCTATTTTGTGCTTCTGGTTTCCATGGCCACGTTTCAGCACAGAGTGTACCATGCTATTCAATTGACTGACCACCATGGCTATCAGCAGTCTGCAATCAGGTGTTTCATGATTTGTACCTTTTTAGAGCTCATCTAATTAGTAATTTTAATCTGGTAGTTAGGACAAAGAGAAATCATAGTCCAATAAATATGGCAAAAGATAAAGGATAAGGGATTTATTTTATGAGTCATAATTGATCTAGCCAGGTGGCAGCTACAGACATTTGAGTGTTGTCAGTAGTTTCACAGCCAAAGATGACAGAATTTCTTTCTGATTTAAATGATATCACACCTCTAAGAACACAGGCACCTATATTTAAGGAACTAAGAAAAAAAGTGTAATTTCGTATGTGTGTAGGCACACACACTCACAAATATAACATATCCATCTTCACTCTCCTCAGAACCCAAACCCATCTTGATTCTACTCAGAATCCACCAACAATTTGCTTGAAATTTTCCATTTTTTCCAGGTTTTCAGAAAATAAGAGAGAGCCCATTGGACCGTTTTCAAAAAACATTTTGTAACAAGACAGAAAATGCTCTGAATCCTGGCAGAAGTGAGTTTTCATTCCATATCTGCCAATACTTAACTGTGTGATACAGAATAAGCTGAAGAACCTCTCTGGGCCTCTCAGTTCCCTCCTTTAGAAAATAAAGCCTCCAAGAGCCTTTCCAGATATAAAACACCGATTCTACAATTTCTCTCCAGTTTCTTCACCCAGCCCAGGCATATCCTTTCTTTTGTTGTTTTATTTGCTGCCTTTTAAGGCGAAAGATTGGTAATACCTTCTAAGACTTGGGATCTGTCTATATTCAGAAAATGGCATTTCAAATTTAAAATCTGAAGCCTAAAACTCATGATTTGGTTTCATTTTCATATTAAACTATAAGTTTCTAAAATTAAAACAACTAAGTGAAAATATTTTGAGATCACTTTCTTCTCCTTGGGCGGGGAGAATTAAAAGGAGGAGCGAGACAGGCAAAAGACTCCGGCCACTTTGTTCCTGACAACACTTTTCCCTCCTCCCACTAAGCAAAGCAGACGTGGCAGCCTGAGCTTTGGTCACGCTCGTCCAGCTGAGCACATCTGGGAGTCTGCAGAACACACCTAAGCACGGCCTGTCGCTGGGTAACGGGGAAGGCAGAGACGTCCACGCCAAAGGGCAGGGAGCGGCCAGGTCCCCTCAGCTGCCCCCAGGGGGACCCTTCCTCGCGGAGCCTGCTGTGCCACGTCAGACTTCCTCGCGCGGGGCTCCAAGTTGCAGAGACCTGGCTGGGCCTCGAGCAGCGACAGGGCAGAAAGCCACTCGGCCTGGGCAGGCCTGGGACCCAAGTCTGGGAGCAGCGGTCCCCGCGCGCCTTCCAGCCACTGTCACCACCGACTCCAGCCCAGGTGCATTTCTGCCCTGGACAAGTCGGGATGTAGCCAGATCAGTTTTACTATCAGGATGTCCCGAAGCTTAAAGATACAGTTGCCATTTTCACTATGAATATCCCGAACATTCCCTTCCTTCGAGAAAAAGGAAATTAGGTTGATACGGAGACAACAGTGACCCCGGAATGCCCGGCTCCGGAGGACCCCAACCGAGCAGCTCCGCGTCCCCGGGCACCAGGCTGGGGGCGGGTAAGACGCGCCCACCCCACCCCGGTATTAACAGCACTGAAGGCAAAGGCGCAAAGCCGACGTCCCCCCGCCCCGCCGCAGGTGGGCACCCGCCGCCCAAACCGCCACGCCGGCCGAGCGACAGCGACTTCGGTCCCAGGCCTGCCGAGTGGCTTTCTGCCCTGTCGCCGCTCGAGGCCGAGTCAGGTCAGGCAACTTGGACCGGCGCGAGGAAGTTTGACGTGGCACAGCAGGCAACCCACGCCCGCGGTGCCCCCGCGCCGCGTCCCGGCCGGGCGAGGCAGTACCTGGTCCCGCTGCCGCACGGCCGCTCCCACCCGAGCTCCCGCCGCGCCTCTTCCCCGGCCGGCGTCCCCGCAAGGCTTGTCTCGCGCGCTGAGGTGCCGCCGGGCTGGAACTGCCACGTCAAACTCCCGCCCGCTGCGCGCCCCGCGCCGCGCTCTCGCGGGCGCACGCGCACAGACGCCGCGCCGGGCCGCCGTGCTCTCGCGGGCGCATGCGCACAGGGGGCGGGGCGGGGCCACCGGGGCGGGGCAGCGCAGTGGCCGTTCGATCTCCTCGTTTTCTCTTTTTACCTTTTTCCAGCTCTCTTTTTTCCCTTTTTCTTCTTTCCTCTCCACCCAACCCCTCTTCCAACAGGCCCGAGACTAACGTCGTTGCTACGTCGGGGCAGTGGTCTCGCCGCTCAGCGTCGCGTGCCTCCTTCCACCCACAGGTCGCGGTTGCCGCTGTTCTCTTTCTACCTACCGCCTGAATCACCGGTATTTCGGGTGCCCCCCTGCCGACAAATACAGGAAAGTGCTTGCTCCCGGCCTCGAGAAAATTGCAGTTTAAAGGCGAATATGGCCTGTACGTGAACGACTGGATGACGGGCCCGTCGGACGCCCGAGGCGGCCTGGCGACGTGAAAATCGGGGGGTCTCGACTGAAAAGCGGGGGAAAGGTCTCCCCGTGGGAGCCGGGGTTGCTAGAGTTCCGTGCGCTCCTCGTCTGTGAAGCAGGATGGCTGGCCTGCCCCCAAACAGGTATCTCTACACGTGAAAACCGCAGCGTTTAGCTCACTGCACTGAGAAACAGGTGAGAGACACAGGCACCCTGTGTGAGACCTGCAACTCGACCTGTCTCGCTCTAAAACCAGGACCATCCGGTCGTCCCGCCGTCCTCCGCTGCTAAATATTAATCCAAAGAAAGGCCTTCAGCCACTCCTAGGTTTGGTATAGCTACCACTTTGCTCAAACGTACAAAGTAAATCAGCCCAGTATTGTTGTTTTCAAAATATACTTTCTTCTGGGTTACAAAAAAGGAAAGCTGTTTGACAAACGCCTTTACGGATGAACTGCCTAGGTAAAAACTTACATGGGGATGTTACTGCTGCTGAGATGCTGATGAATAGTGTGGGGATTTTAAGTCATTTCAGCAGTGAAGATTTATGATCCCTTTCCCCACTCTTACAAGATTTAAAGATGTGATGTCCTGCCTACATCAGCTTCAACACTGGGCGTGTTTGAAAATCCACGTTAAATGTTGTTTTAAATTGTTTCTTATATTCTCAATATGAAGAAAATATTTGGTTTAGGAATTGGAGGTTCAGGAAATTTTGTCCTGTGTTTAAGCAGTACATCTTGTAAGAGTAATGAAGTAAGTTGTCATATCACAGCTGCGTCACAAGGACAGAGTGACAGCTATGACGCAAGGATAGGAGAGAGTACAATCAGAAACAGTCACACTATGTGATGACCTGGTTGGCTTGTCCCTATGAAACCACTAAATTTGAATTGTAAATTCATCCTCATCCCTCAGGGACCAAATTTGTCTGAGACCAGGACAACTTGTAGTTTTCAGTTCTCAGACGGTGTTGAATTCCTAAATGTTAAAGTTGGAAGGGACTTTAAAGATGTGAGTATTCAGCTCAATATTTAGTGAGGACTGAATTCAGAAAGTAAAAATGACTTACAAGTCTTACAGCTAGTTGTAAGTCACACCTTCTGATTCTTACTTCAAAGCTCTTTTCACCTCACTGTCCTTTTTCCTTTTGATACTACTCTGATTTGCTTTTCTCTATTAACTCGTTCTACCTTTTTCTCCTGTGACTGACTGTCTCATATTCAAGCTCTCAAATAAGTAACATATTAACCGATTGCACAGTTCCAACAATTGGAGCTACTAATCACAAATCTCTTTAGTTAATGAAATGGCCTCTGGTTTTGGTCCTGCTTCCCATCTCCTGGCCGCAAGTGCCCACCCCTTAAGTGACTAACTCCTGACCTTATTCCCATGGTGGAGTCACTGGCCTGCACCAGATGCGCGGGTTGGCCTGAATTCCCAGCTTTCCTTGGTCTGACCTGCCCTGTTGCCATCTGAGCTCAGCCTCTGATGTTCTTTATGCGATTAACTTAGTCACCTAGGTAACCATACTCTAATTGAAAGGTGAGGTCACAGGGAATGCCCATGTGCTGGGGTTCTGTGTTCTTTTAAGTTCTTTCTGTTCTAACTTGAAAAAGGAAAGAAAGCAAAGAGTCAACTGTGCGTAAGACTATATAGAAAGAGAAGGAATTACCTGACAATACTCATGGTTTCTTTTAATTGACAGCCTTTTGAAGGTCAGAGCTATGATGCTTTAAGCATTTATGTGACTTAAAAAGTTTGGAGGTTTCTGATTCCAAAGCTGCAAACAGCTTGAAGAAGCTTTATTTTTTTAAAAATTGAAATGGCCAAATCCTGGACTATTTTAAACGCCTGTGAGCACAACGAATAAGGCCAAGTTAACTGGGGGTGATGGGAAGGGGACATGGTAGGCTAAGCTGAGTAGAATAACAGAAATGATAGAGTTCCAGTGTTCATCAAGGCCCAATACCAAGGTGTTTCTAGAGTTACTTTTTGAATATCTTGAATATCATGCACTAAGTATACTACATTTATACACTTACACACTCACAGCTTCAGCCACAGAGTGAGCAATGTGACATCATGCTGTCAACGCAAATTGGTTCAGGTTTGAATCCTGAAACTATCACTCACTATGAGCTGTGCAAGTTTTATTTATTCAACAAGCGTTTATTAAGCCCCTACTATAAATTGGATACTATACTAAGCACTGTGGATACAAAGTCAGTTGAGACAAAGCCCTGGAGTAGTATAGTGATTGGCAAACTACAGTCCATGGGCAATATCTGGCCCACCCACCTGTTTTTGTACAGCCTTTGAGCTAAGAATGGCATTTACATTTTTAAATGGTTGAAAAAATTTTTTAAAATATTTTGTAACACATGAAAATGATACAAAAATAAAGATTTCTTGGAACGCAGCCATGCTTTTCCATCATAGTATTCTCTGTGGTTGTTTTTGCACTATAATGGCAGAATTGAGTAGTTGTGACAGACCACAGGCTTGCAAAACCTAAAATATATACATACTGCCTTGCCCTGTACATAAAAAGTTAGCCAACACCTAGTCTGTTAGGACATACAATTACAATACAGTTTATTGTCCTATGAGGAGACACAGGTTGCCATGGAAATATGTAAGAGGGGACACCTAACCCAGACTTGGAAAGTGAGAGCTGTCTCCCTGTTGCATAACTAACATATTAACTGACTGCACAGGCTCTGAGGACAGGAGTAAGTTACACCAAAAACAGGGGTGAAGGGCAGCAGAAATAGCATGAATAAGTCAAGGAAGCTGAGGAACATGTGGCATCCAGACATGCTAGTCGTCCAGTACAGCTAGAACATGAGTGTCTAGAGGACACGAGTTTAGGCAGTAGGCTAGGGCTGCTCATGGGTCTCTCAAAGGCATTGGAGAGGCAATGAAAGATTTTAAGCATGGGAATGACACAATGGATTTTTTTCCCAGAAAGATCAGTCTAGAGTTAGTGAAAGAATGGAAGAGAGGAAGGGGCATGAGTGGTGTGGTAAAGACCAGTTAGGACACTGTTGGCAGTAATCCAGGGGAGAAAACATGGTGGTCTAAGCACAGGCCGTGGAGGTGTGGGTGGAGAGGACAGACAAGTTGGACAGACGTCTATAAGGCGGATCAATGGAACTGGGTGCAGAAAGAAGGAAGTGAAGCAGAATAAGCACAGCCACTCTCAGATGTTCGATCTGGCAGAAGTAGGGGATGAATGCTGCAGCTATTTAATGGGTTAGGAAACCAGGAACAAGAGAAGATATGGGGAGGGGATGGCGTCAGTTTTGGATACGTTCGTTTAGATGTACTTTGGGACATCCATGTGGAGATGTCCCGTCACCCATTGAATATACATGTCTGGAGCTAGGAGAGGGACCTGGAATGGAGATAATAGAAGGCACTCAGCAATGAAAATTTAAAAATCAGTCTGGCAGACAAAAGATTGGTCTCTATAGTCAGACCAAGTCACGACTTCTGATTCTGCCACTTAATAGCTGTGTGTACCCTTCCTAAACCTCAGTATCCTCGTCTGTAAAATGGGAGGAATACTACCACTAACTTCAAAGGTTGCTATGGGAGTTATTATAAATGAGATGATACACGTAGCACTTAGCACAGTGTTTGGTACATAATCGCTCAGAAATATTGTGGCATAATCATAATCTAGGATAGATGCACTTTCTAAATTTATTAAACCTTGGTTTACTCATTGTAAATTAGGGATGTTACATTCTTCTCATTATGATCATGAATGAATGGGAGAAAAAGGGCCATGGAACAAAGCAAAAGCAGACGAGGTATACAGGATCGGGAATGCTGGGTTGGTGACAGGCACTATCACATGGGGGGTTAGGACAGAGCTCTTGGGGCCGTGGAGTTGTGCCATGCAGATGTCTCTTCAGGATAACCTGCTCCGAGGAAAGTGTCTGGCAGCCTTCAACAGCTACCCCAGTGGACCCGTTGTAGCACTGACCCCAAAGCCACACTCTCAGCAGCTCCCAGCCAATGCCTAAGCATGGTGGAGCTACTGACGTCAGAGCATTTTTGCCCAACATTGGACACCTCTGGAGGGAAATCTTGTCTCTGGGGTTCCCATCACCCTGGCCAAGACTTGTTCAGAGTTACACCGCGATCTGAGGCTCATCCCACCTACTTCTTCCTGCCCTCTCTTTTTCACCGGTGTCAGGTTCGCATGGCACCTGCCTCTCTCCTACTCCTGTTCCCTCGCTCATCTATTCTTTACGAGTGTTTCTCTCAGTAAATCTCTCATATGTCTAGTTCCATGTTGGCATCTGCTTTTCATGTGACCTGAACTGACGCAGCCTCATAGAGAAGGTGAGATTTGAACAAAGCTTGTCTGGAACAAGACAAGGATGCCCACTGTCACCACTGTTATTCAGCATAGTGCTGGAAGTTCTGGCTAGAGCAATCGGAAAAGACAAAGAAATAAAGGGCATCCACATTGGAAAGGAAGAAGTCAAATTATCCTTGTTTGCAGATGATATAATCTTATACCTAGGGAAACCTAAAGACTCCACAAAAAAACTAATATAACTGATAAACAAATTCAGTAAAGTTACAGGATGCAAAGTCAACATACAAAAATGAGTAGCATTTCTATATGCCAAGAGCAAACAATCTGAAAAAGAAACCAGGAAAGTCATCCCACTTACAATAGCTACAAATAAAATATTAATAGATCCTTATCTCTCACCACATACAAAAATCAAATCAAGATGGATGAAAGACTTAAATCTACGACATGAAACTATGAAACTACTGAAAGAAACCATTGGGGAAAAATGCTTCAGGACATTGGTCTGGGTGAGGACTTCTTTTGCAATATCCCAAAGCACAGGCAACCAAAGCAAAACTGGACAAATGAGATCACATCAAGCTAAAAGGCTTCTGCACAGCAAAGGAAACAATCAACAGAGGGAAGAGACAATCCCCTGAATGGGAGGAAAGGTTTGCAAACTACTAGTCTGACAAGGGATTAATAACTAGAATGTATGTGGAGCTCCAACAAATCGATAGGAAGAAATCAAATAATCCAATTAAAAAATGGGGAAAAGATCTGAATAGATATTTCTCAAGAAAGACATACAAACGGCCAACAGGTCTATGAAAACATGCTCAACATCATTAGTCATCAGAGAAATGCAAATCCAAACTACAGTGAGGTATCATCTCACCCCAGTTAAAATGGCTTTTATCAAAAAGACAGTCAATAACAGATGCTGGTGAGGATGCAGAGAGGTTTTCCTTGGAACCTCGTACACTGTTGGTGGGAATGTAAATTAGTGCAACCACTGCGGAAAACAGTAGGGAGGTTCCTCAAAAAACTAAAAATACAACTACCATATGACCCAGCAATCCTATTTCTGGGTATATAACAAAAGGAGGGGAATTCAGTATGTCAGAATGATCTCTGCACGCCCGTGTTTATTGCAGCACCACTCACAATAGCCAAGATTTGGAATCAACGTAAGTATCCCTTGATGGATAAATGGATAAAGAAATTGTGGTACATATACAGAATGGAATATTATATAGCCACAAAATGAAATCCTGCCATTTTCAATAACATGGATGGAACTGGAGAACATGATGTTAAGTGAAATAAGCCAAGCACAAAGAACTCTCACATGTTCTCACTCATATGTGGGAGCTAAATATTACAAACAATCGATCTCGTGGAGACGGAGAGTAGAATGATGGTTACTAGAGGCTGGGAAGGGTAGCAGGGAGTGCGGGATAAAGTGGGTAGTTAATGGGTGCAAAAATATAGTTAGATTGTTAGATAGAATAAACAATATTTGATAGCACAACAAAGTGAGTATACTCACCAATAAGGTGGGGTGTACTTTAAAATAAGTAAAAGAGTGGAAGTGGAATGTTCCTAACACAAAGAAATGATAAATGCTTGAGGTGATGGATATCCCAATTCCCTGATTGAGTTAATTCACATTGTATGCCTGTATCAAAACATCACATGTACCCTACAAAGATACACAACTATTATGTACCCATAATAATTAAAAATAAATAATTTTTTAAAAAATAAATAAACTGCTGTAAGGAGTTAATTATGTCCTAGTTTGCCCAAGATGTTCCCCATTTATGCCCATTCTTTTGGTACAACATCCAATTTAGGATTTTTTCCCTCTGATTTAAACAAGTATGATTAAGCATTGCATTAAAATGTCAGGATCAGTTCGATGAGCCTGAACTTTACTTTTAATTTCTACTCAAGTCTCACTCAGAAGTGTGAGACTAGTGTTCAGGAAACAGAATTCTTATGTTAACCTATATAAAAACAACCAAAGACAACCTGTCTTTTTATTCCAGAATCTTTCTTAATGCAAAATAACTAATGCCTCCTGTTCAGGACAGTATGCAGAGCCTTAACTCATAAAGCGATGTGCATTTGGGCTCAAGTGGCTAGGGACAGTGAAATTCTTCTGGTCTTGGGGGTGGAGGGAAAAGTAGTGAACACTATTGCCCCTACAGTCTACTTGGCATTCTGGCTGATTATGCCACGCCCTGTGCTGCAGGTTTCAAGACATGACAAGCTGCCAGGCTGCCAGGCTGTCCATCAGCAGGGTCCCAGGGAAATGTGGGAGATAACAGATTACGTGTCCATGAAATCCATGCAGAAAATAGAGGCTAGCTGCCTATCGGGCACAATGAACACTATCTGGATGATGGGCACACTTAACAACCGTGACGCAAGCATTATAAAAGCAATCCATGTAACCAACAACATTTGTACCCCCGTAATATTTTGAAATAAAAAAAAAAAGAAAGTAGAGGCTGGATACCATACTTTGTATAGAGAATGGTATGAACACTCTTACTACAGCAGTTTTGTCAGTCTCCTATGGTGTAAATCTTCAAAATTTTGTTTATTTTGTTGTCAATGATTTTTAGAAAAAATTGCAATAAACTCTTTTGGCAGCAATGAGCCAAAAGTCAAGAGTATTTAGCGAAAAACTAAGTAGTGAGTTTCCGTTTCTCAAAAAAGTTAATGATGAAGGTGTCACTTAGAAAAATGTTAAAATTTCATATCCAACAATGGGCCATAATCAAAGACTCTACTCCAAAACTCGATGTTATTTTAAGATGATTGTGCCCAGAAATCATGATTTAATATGTATAGCTCAGAACATATATTTACATCTTACTCTATGAAGCAGAACTTTTCACTTGCTCATTTTAGATTCTAAGTTTTCTTGTAATCATATAAAAAGGAAAGCAATAGCTATTATTCTATTGGTTCCATTAACAGAATAACTTTACAGGTAAGATAGTTAAATGGTGAGAATTTTATAGCAACATATCAGATGCTACACATAGAAAACAGCCAATTCAAAAAGGCTCAATATTGGCTGGGTGCGGTGGCTCACGCCTGTAATCCTAGCACTCTGGGAAGCCAAGGCGGGTGGATTGCTCAAGGTTAGGAGTTCAAGACCAGCCTGAACAAGAGCGAGACCCCGTCTCTACTAAAAATAGAAAGAAATTATTTGGACAACTAAAAATCTATATAGAAAAAAAATTAGCCGGGCATGGTGGTGCATGTCTGTAGTCCCAGCTACTAGGGAGGCTGAGGCAGAAGGATTGCTCGAGCCCAGGAGCTTGAGGTTGCTGTGAGCTAGGCTGACTCCATGGCACTCTACTCCAGGCAACAGAGTGAGACTCTGTCTCAAAAAGAAAAAAAAAAAAAAGGCTCAATATTTTCCCCATATAAACCATGGAGTCAAAGTAAAACTATTTGAAGTTCATTCTGTTAAGATAAAACATCTGGGCCAGGAGTGGTGGCTCATGCCTGTAATCCTAGCACTCTAGGAGGCCAAGGCAGGCGGATTGTTTGAGCTCAGGAGTTTGAGACCAGCCTGAGCAAGAGTGAGACCCCATCTCTACTAAAAATAGAAAGAAATTGGCTGGACAACTAAAAATACATAGAAAAAATTAGCCGGGCATGGTGGCGTATGCCTGTAGTCCCAGCTACTCGGCAGGCTGAGGCAGGAGGATCGCTTGAGCCCAGGAGTTTGAGGTTGTTGTGAGCTAGGCTGACGCCACAGCACTCTAGCCCGGGCAACAGAGGGAGACCCAGTCTCAAAAAAAAAAAAAAAAAAAGAAAGCTCTCTATCTCGTTTCATAGCCCTTGAAATAGTTACCTTTTTCTACCCCTTCATTCACAGGCACAAATGAGGTACAGGTAATTAGCATAGTGGTATGTCCCAAATGAGCTCATAAACCAAGGAAGATAAATTATTTACTAACTCAAGGTTGTTGAGATTATTCACCCTTGGACAAGAATAACATTTGTGTATCCTGATTGCCAATACGGCGGTTGTCTCTATGCTTCCACTTCGAACTCTTATAATTCTATTTTTTTTTTGATAAGTGATCAAACTGGGAAAATCTTGTAGGTCATACTAATGATTTATTCTACTAATCATTAATGTTGAACATCATTAGTCAGACATTATCCTAACCTCATTTTGCATCTTGAATATTATGTATTTGTCATTCCATTAATTCTATGACAAAAGAACATTTGCCATACTGTTATATAAATCCTACTAGTCCTTACACAAAATGCCTTGAAACTCTGAAACAGTGTCATTTTATGATTTTGAGTTGCCACCATACCTGGGTAGTGTCTTTTATTTATTTACGTGTCTCCTGAAGACTATTGGTAATCCTTAGTTATTTATACCCCAGGGGTTCTTTAGCCAAAACAATTTTGTAAAGAAGCTAAAGTATTTGTTTTTCAAATGAATGGCTATACTAACTAGAAAGCATACTTCTGCTTTATTAGGCTTAAAACAAAATATCTTGCATCATTCCAACATCTGGATCTCATTTATTACTAAGGCAGGATAAGACGGATTTGGAAAAAATGAAGTGAAATCAGTTTTAGTGATCATTATCTGATTTTGCTTTTGGACCAAAAATTTCCCTCCAGTCAGGTTCTGTCATGTTTAACTTTGAATAAAAGTGTGCACTTCATAGGAAAAAAAGTTACAGTAACCTATTCTACTCCTTCCCTCCTTTAACTTAAAAAAAAAACTACTTAATAAAAAATGTTGGAGTAAGGGGCATAATCTTATTTGAAATTTTTGTGCAATGGCTTTGATGGATTTTACATATTTTTAAAAATTAGACACACTTGTTAAAACATTTTATTCTGCCAAAAATATAATACACTTGGTCTAGATTTTATAGTTTTTCAAATTGATTATCTAAATTTGGGTGATTGTTGAATTTTTAAGAATGCGCTCATAAATGAGATATATCAGAAACAATGTATTTTACGTCTTTCCTGTGTGAATTAAATTTTCCTATGACAACATAACATTACATCTTAAAATTGTCAATCTGTGCCAGTTTTTATGAGTGTTAATGTATGCCTTTCAAAACACTTTTTTTACATTTCCTTGAAATTCTAGAGATATCTGACACAACAGATGACTTTCTCAAATGTCACTTCAACGTTTTGATATACAAATCTACTTTTTCGTTAGAAAGGGAAAAGATTTTTTTAAAGACATTTTAAATGATTGCAGAGAAGGACTCCGTCATATATGATAACCCTATTCCCAGTAACCCTAATCATTACTAGCATCAGCACTAAAAAAGAACAAAAGGATGATTGTAGGAGGAGTATAACTAGAAATGATGAGAAGCGATCTGGGAGTCATATTCTGAATGACAGACAAACTTTTCCTGGCAACCAGAGCTCTTGGATGCCGGCGTAATACCCAAGTTAGAAAGAAGGAAAATGAAAAGACGTGCTATCCCTTGAGATATTTAAGGCCAGATTTGGCAAAGTGCTGGAAAACAAAATACAGGAAAGTCCCCTGAAAGTGTTGCCAGGGAAATGGCCGCGTGACCTCCGTGTAACTGTGTCTGTGCGCCCTGCTGGAGTCCCCTTGGCTTTCTCACCGGTCCCAGCATGACCACGGGAGGTGTGCTGACCTGGCTGCTGTTTTCCTCTCTCCCCAGAGAGTTTAGCAAATGACCCTTAAGCGGTGGGGCTTTAATGCTTATAAGCACTTCAGGATTGCAAAGAGAAAGTTATAACAAATGTGAAAATTATTATTTCTCATCACTCAACTTGTTGGCCAATAAATGTTGAAATCTGGAAATAAAGTCCAAACCAGGTTTAATACGTTAGTTTAAATCTGCCAGTCAGTGTTTCCATTGAATTCAGTTTGATTCTATGCAGCTTCATTTCATGTTTATTTACAAAGAAGCTATGATTGCATTCAGATAACTCAAAGCCTGGGGCCTATTATAATAAATTGGTCACTGATCATGTTGGAAGTTCAGGAGGTTCCTCTATTTGAAAGGTAGGAAAAAAGAAAATCTCCCAAGTCTCCATCTGGTTCAGCAATTCCATTAAGCCTGGGTGTGCAATACAGTGGGAAAAACTCACAATCGGGTGATAGGACTTAATTCATCAGCAAACATTTTTGAGCTCCTAGTAGGTTTCTGGCCCCATTCTATGTAATAGATGCTGGGGATTAGGAGGACCGAAAGGAAGTCCCAGCCATGGATACCTCGCTCATTCCGTAGCTCTGTTCAAGAGTAAGGCGGCGTTCCTACTCGTGCACGGTCCTGTGAGAACCACCCTGAATCAAAACGGTGGTAAGTCCCTACTAACAACAGTAACATCGACAATTCAACAGAAATGAACTGAGTAGCTCCTGTATTCTCACAGCGTGTGGGCATCAACTAACCTCATCTGTTCCTCACAGCAGCCTTTTCTTTTCCACACCTGGGGAAACGGAGGCACAGAGAGCCCAGGTGACAGCTGGGGCGGGCAGAGCCAGGCGCAGACTCAGGCCTCCTTCCCAAGCCTGCTGCGGAGTTGGGAAGGGTCATGACGTCCAGTCAGCCGAACTCTTATTCTTCAAACTCAGGGGCGGCCATTTGACTTTCTCTGCTCACTGCCGACAGCCTTGTGATAATTAGTAATTTTCTAGGAAACTACTCACTCTGTGGAAGCCTGCTGCGCTGACCTGCCAGGAAAAGCTATTTCCTTCCAGAAACTCTCAGCTATTTGCTTGGGGTCCTTCCCCTTCAGAGGCAGCTTGGATTCCATCCAGAAAGGACCATCTGATGGCAAAGGGAGGATTTAAAGGAAAGATTTATTAAGCAGTTATTATGTGTCAGGAACTTGTTTAAAAACAGGTGTTTAAAAATATCTCATGTATGGCTCACAGCAACCTCAAAAGAGAATACTGACATTCAGAACAGACAAGATGTACCCGAGGCAGCAGAGCCGGGCTTTGACTTCACTCCAAGCCCCTACCTGGGCTGCCTCTGAAAAGTATATAGTCAGCATCTTGTTCAAAATATTTCTGTGATTGAAATCTGTGACAACCGCCACCACTGCAACAACACAGTCACTGCTGAAGCATCACCACCACGTGACAGAAAGCTTCCCTTGTAGTAGCGAAACTCCCTCCGTCCTCACCCCACTGCGGCTTTATTTTGCCACCATCTGACAAAACACAGGGTTATTTGCATTTATTGTCTGTCTTGCCTGCTGGAATATGCACGTGTAGAGCTTGTGCCTTGTCTGACTTGTTAATTTCTATATCCTTTGTGCCTGGAATAATGCCCGAAATAAATAATAAACACTTGTTAAATGAATGAATAAGAGTAGGTTTTTATTTTATTTATTTTTATTTATTTTTTTTTTGAGACAGAGTCTCGCTTTGTTGCCTGGGCTAGAGTGAGTCCCGTGGCGTCAGCCTAGCTCACAGCAACCTCAAACTCCTGGGCTCAAGCAATCCTTCTGCCTCAGCCTCCCAAGTAGCTGGGACTGCAGGCTAGCACCACCATGCCAGGCCCTAATTTATATATATATATGTATTTTTAGTTGTCCAGCTAATTTCTTTCTATTTTTTTAGTAGAGACGGGTTCTCGCCCTTGCTCAGGCTGGTCTCGAACCCCTGAGCTCAAACGATCCTGCTGCCTCGGCCTCCCAGAGTGCTAGGATTACAGGTGTGAGCCACTGCACCTGGCCAAGAGCAGGTTTTTAAAGGCAGAGTAGATAGCAAGTCTGACCTATTGACAGCACACTGTGATTTAGTTTGGAAAACATATTTCGGTGCAAAAAAAGGGGCAATTTATACCATGCATTTGCTTAATAAGTTAAAAGTGATTCCCAACTTAAAAATTTGGCTCCGATATAAAGCTTCACCCAGGAATCCGCTGACATTATTGATTCTATTTATTAGGAATTTGAAATACCATTGTTGCAACTGTTTAAATGTTCATTTTGACATGATAAATGTAAATATCTATTTTTAACACTATTAGCTTCTAGAAGCCTAAGGGCAAAGCGACATGTTAATTCACCTTGCGGAGCTATGAAGCAAGAGTGGGGGTAGGAAGAGTGATGTGGAAAAAATAAAAATATCAGAAGAGGGCCAACTAAATTATAACAGTCTAAAAAGTGTTAATTTTATCTATGGAAAAAACCCACAAATTAATCACTGTTGAAAGTCAAAATTCTAATTTTGTGTGACATCTATTGAAAAACTAAAAATAAACTAGAAATACAACCAGTGGAAAACAGGCAATACAATTTTGCATATGACATATCCTAAAACTAGCCCTATGACTGAACTGTGGCTCTTTCTGTAACTGAATAAGGGAGTTTTGTTTTTGTTTTTGCTTTTTTTCCTTATCGTCCTACTGTGGACCTCATTACTATAAATGAACTGGACAGGCCTGGCAAGGTGACTCACACCCGTAAGCCTAGCGCTCTGGGAGGCTGAGGTGGGAGGATCGCTTGAGCTCAGGAGTTCGAGACCAGCAGGAGGAGAGGCTCCAAGACTGTTTATTCCTTGATCAAACCCACCACCACTGTGACAGGTATCGCTCGCTGCGTCAAATCGTTCTTAAATGTATGCATAGCTCACATTTATGTCAATGTTTAATGTTAGAAATGCCTTGGTTTTTATTTAGAAGTTTGGTGATGTTTTCTGACTAGAAATAGGCCACAGGAACTTAACTCTTATTTATATCAATTAGCCTGTGGTTTTGGTTTCATTATTGGTCGTTTCGCTTAAAGCTGCAGTTTTCAAGAACTTACGGACGATATTAAATGAGGAATCACTGACTAGAGCTTCCTGGTACTGACACAGAAAATGTGTCTGGAAGTCACTTTTGTCTGGTACCACAAGTAACACAAGCTAACTTTCCCAGGGTCTTCTTTATTTAGTGTGATTTTATGTGGATGAATGTTACGGAAAATATTATGGGAAAATAAAAGCGTTCCATTTGTACATTTTTGGTAGCTTGTATTCAGATTGAAAACATGAAAATACTTTCGAACGTATAAAACCCACTTTGATATTGGAACACCCAGATTCACAACATATCATGAGATGCTATAAAATAAGAAACTTGTAGGTGACATTGTATCCAGTTGACTGTTAGATTCAGGTCTAAGATCAGCAGCAAGGAAGAAAATGAAATACTTATTTAAATTTAAAATACCCGGAACCATGCAATAGATGTTATAAGAATTCGTTTCCAGGGGAAAATTCACATTCTCATTCTCTCTCCCAGCCCTTCTTCCTCCTCCTCCTCCCCCACATTCTCCAAATATATATCATAGCTCAGAAAGGTACTTTTCACAGTAGGAGGTTTTAAAAAATAAATGTTTAGGCCTTCTTTTATTTCCTCCTCTTATGGGATTAATTCTGCAGGCTGCAGACAGAAAAATAATAATTTAACCCACTTTAACTCCCTTTTGTCCGTTTCCTTCAACAATGTGGTAATTCTCCAAACATTTATTTGAGAGAATTTAATCCTCTAGGAGTTGAATTCTCAGAGCTCAGATTTTAGGATGTCACTCATGGCATGAAGATTAAAACGTTCATGTGTCCTCTACTGTTTACAGAATTGTTAAACGCAAGTTTTCCAATCATACTTTTTTTTTTTTTTTAGTGCTGGGGTTTAATGTGTTAGTGCAAGGGAACTTTTGCTCTCCCCCCCCGCCCCCCGCCCCCATGTCGCCCCCAGTGGGGACACTCCCGTGTGGCCGCTCTCCTTTCGCTGCAGGTGGGCTGAGCGAAGAGCGTGACGCAGGAGGGGGCCGGTCCGGACGGTGCCGAGCGCCTCTGCTCCTGGGGGACTATGCCATTAGCGGAGGAAACTGGCGGCGGGGCGGCGGCTCTGCGCGCCCGGGTCCTGCGTCCTTGGCGGCGCCCCGGCGCAGTGCACATCCTCAGCGCCACGCCAGCGCCGTCCGTCCTCTGTCTTTTCAAGCTCTCAATGCTGCCCAACTGAAAGGAGAAAATGGGCACCGGGGATTTTATCTGCATTTCCATGACTGGCGGGGCGCCCTGGGGGTTCCGACTGCAAGGTGGCAAGGAGCAGAAGCAGCCCTTACAAGTGGCAAAGGTAGGACGGGGGAAAAAGAGGTATCACTGCTTTGTGCTGGGAAGGAGTCAATGAATCCAACCTGTTGCTAGTTTTTTCAAGTTCTGATGCAGACGTCTATTTAAGGGTTTGATTTTGGTGCTGGCGTCGTATTTTTCTAGGATGTGGCTTGTTTTCTAAGAAACTTTTCAGAGTAATGTAAAATCATGTGTAATTGCAATTGATAGAGGGGAAAGCGCGCCATATTTATCAGCTGAAAGAGCCTAGTGAATCATGTTCTTTTGACAACCAGCAAGACACTGGGGAACGTTTCTTGGAGGCAAGGTTAGAATGTTCATTGGAGCTATTGTTTCATGTCACTTTACTTGGCTCTGGCAGAGGAGAAATGCTCAACTCAGCACAACCGCTTGGCTATTTTGGGGACTCTTATAAGGTGTTGGTGGTCACGTTTATTATGCAGCATTCATAAAAAGGGCAATTTTGGGCAATAATTTTTAAAGTATGATGAAATGCCACAAAATCTATTTAAAAGAATACACTTTTAAGGATTCGACAAATAAATGCAAAAATCCAAGTACTGTATTCCATCATGTGTACTCATCCAGTAAAGAACTCAAGATAATTTCAAAGATACTCAAAATATATTGTAACTAAGAATAACTTTGTAATGCACCTAATAGCTATTTAAAATGTTTTGTGCTTTTGTTGCCATTTGGTTGCTTATGCTACCAGTTTGCTCAAGGGGATCTGCTATTGTGTAACTGGCACTCAACTAAAATAATTTTAAAAGACATGAAACTAAGCAAATTTTACCTGATTTTAATATTAAATTGCAAATTGTAGTGTTGTATGAAAGAAAACGTGAGAACGTGAGATTAAATCTCCATTTTATACTTATATTAAAAATGGGTCTAGATCTTTATGAAATATATGGGCCACGGCTTTTGTATTTATTCTTTCTTTGGCTTTTACTTTCAAAAAAATGTTTGATGTTGAAGAAAGGAGTTTCTTTGAAATTTTCTGCTCCCAGGCATCCATCAGAAAGCGCTTTCATAATGCAATGGTGGAATCCTGCCCCCTAGTGAAAACTGCAAACATCAAGAATGAAGCACGAAATGAGATGAAAAGCAGAGTTTTTAAAACTGGAAAGTTCCTCAGAGGTCCCCAGTTCAACCCATTAATTTTAGATGAGGAAAGAGCCCAGAGAGGTTAAGTAACTTGCCTCCAGTCTTTGGCTTGGAACTGGCGTGATTAAAGGATCAGGAAGGTGATTTCATTAGGTTTC
Organism: Indri indri; assembly: GCA_004363605.1. Classification (NCBI taxonomy): domain Eukaryota; kingdom Metazoa; phylum Chordata; class Mammalia; order Primates; family Indriidae; genus Indri; species Indri indri. The sequence goes on from RJWJ010000900.1 coordinate 102,253, forward strand.
TTTAGGAGTCAATGGCAGGCACCGTCAGATAAAATATGAGCGCCTAATTCAGCGTATATGTAATCCGTGACACTGAAGCAGATTTGCTCTGAGTCTAGAATAGCAGTTGGCTGGCTCCAGTTACTGAGATTTGGGTTCTAATTGCAGCTCTGATCTAACTTGCAGCCTGGCCTTCGGCAAAAGCCTCAGCCTTCCCGTCTCATCTGCTGTGTGTGTGAGTGTGTGTGTGAGAGAGAGAGAGACTATAGTCTACAGTCTACCTTTTTCCTTTTTATTTGTAAGTTAAAGAAACTAAAGAGCCTTTTAAAGAAAATATAAGTTCTAAATTACTGTGGCAATGCCTATTTTTGTTTGTCTAATTTTTTTTTTTAGTTCTAGCTATTATATTCAATTTTTTATACCAGCATTATTTGTTCCAGCAAGCTGTCGGAGCAAAAATGCTTGTCATTTTCTGTGTTGTCAAGGCCATGACCACACTAGGATCACTGTATTTCATTTAAAACATTAAGTCGATGCAATTCTAGTAATGGTCTCTTGTTAAGTTCAAGGTGAAGTGGATGTTGCTTGGGCGTACACTTTTCCTCTTGTAAGGATTGGCGATAGCTTAATAGGTGAATCACCTCCAAGTAGGAGGGTGCAAGGAAAGAGGCAGAAAGCTGAGCCGGAGGATGGTTGCTGGCAAACAAAATGCTCACAGTTTTGAAGAACGTGCAAAGGATTAACTTGGGAATTAAGGAAAGTAAATATTAAAAAAAAAAAATTCAGCCAGCGTTTGAGCCATGCCCCTTAAAATGGGAATACCATAAAGCAGTTCTATAGACAATAACAGATTTTGACCTGTGAAATATTTAAGTATTTAGACTTTCCATAATGCCATATAGAATGGAAAATCTAATAGGCTAAAAGAGCACAAAAAAACTAGTCTAATGTTATTAAGGATGATCAGAAATTGAATAACTTTATAATTCTCAATAAATATCCTTCTAGTGACATGTTTAGTCACTTTGAGATGGTGTTCAGACATTTTAGTACTTGGTTGGCTGGTTGAACGGTACATAAACCCCAAATTTTAGAAGTAACTAACAGGAATATTAATAATCAAAACTTTTCATTGACATTGAAGCTCAATGCCAAAAAATTCTGTTTTGTTTTAAAAAATAAACGGAATTTTTAAAGGCCCAAATGATCAGTAACATAGGCCTGATTTTTGAATGTTTATATATCTTTTAATTTATATTCTAAATGTATGTCACAGAAAGCAAACATTTCTAGTGCTGAGTCGTACGATGATCCTCTCCAGAGTGTATTTTCGAGAGATCATCCACAGGAAAAATTATCCAGACATAAAACCCCATCTTGTCCTTTTTATAAGGACAGCCTTATAAAAACAGTGTCAGCACTTTTACTCTACAAAACTCTTTCTTTTGGGACATGCACTTACATAGCTATGTCTTTGGATATACTCTTGGCAAATCACTTTAGAAAATCATTATATCAAGAAGTGGTTAGAAATTTTTGTTTTCCAAACAAATCTTATATACAATTCAAAAATTACTCACATTTTGAAAGTGATGAGCAAAGAAATATACCAACTGTTTATCCTTTACACATTTTAATGTAGTTGGAAACTATATTACGTTTTTCTTCACACCTTACATACCACTATAATAGTTATTCTCCTGTTGAATTTTAATTCAAAGTTTTAAATAATTGCTTATTAAAATTGAGATGGCATGATCATTCATTTAATGAGGCAGAAATGGATTTAACAATTCTTGTCTATTACTGTATATGCATGCTATAAAGCTTTTATAAAAATGTATTATTTAGGCAAAGCACATTTCAAATAATATAATTCTTATCCTTTAGTGCTGTTAGTGAGGTTTCTAAAATGTTTCAAGTAGAATAATTCCAGAAACATAGGTATTTCTGAAGGGGGAGAAAGGTTTTTAATGTATTTGAATGTGTATATTTGAGAATAAATGTTTCCTATGGGAAGCTAGTGATATCTCTATTAGAAAATATGCCTAAGCACTTAATTTTTTGTTGATTTTTGGGCCCTTTCTCAAAATTTTAAAGACAGGTATATTTGTAGAAGTCAGTGTGCACTAGGTAAATCTATTATGCAAGTGTTATAAAAAATCCTTATTTTGGAATTGCATGTTTTAAGACAGATCACTGTTTGTTGAAAGGTGACAGTGAGATAGAATATTGATAATGCATGAACTTTGCCACTATCTGGACACAGTACATATGCAACTCACATGAATTAAGCCCTTGCCATATACCAGGAAATGTTCCATGTGCTTTGCAGCTATTATCTCTTTAAATGTTCCTCAAAACTAAGAAGTAAACTTGAAAAATATCCTCATTTTAGAGATGAGGAAATGGATGCACAGAAAGGCTAAGTTGTTTGCCAAAGATTAAGCCACAAAAAATGATGGGATTTGATTTTTATTCTTCCTTATTGGTGAAAAGAGGTGCCTGACAGGATAAAGGTAGGTTAAGGTGGTCCCAAAGGGAAAGATTAATTAAAGAGAAATGCCATGGCCTGTGTCCAACCCTGTTTAATTGGTATGGGGTTCGCTGTGGGCATCAGCATTTATAAACACACATTATAAACATTTAATTTTGACGTGTGGTCAAGATTCACACCCACATCTATAGAAAGTCGAGGCCAAATAAATGCTAGTGTTTTATTGCACAGCAAGGAGAGGATCTAAAAAATGTTCTCCCCACAAAAAAATGATACATATTGGAGGTGATGTATATGCTAATTAGCCTGATCTGATCATTCCACAATGTGTACATGTATCAAAACATCATATGGTACCCCTTAAATACATACAACTATCATTTGCCAATCAAAAATAAAATAAAACTTAAAAAAGAATATATGAATATTTGTTTTATATATATATATATATATTTTTGCTGGTTCATGAAATCATCGTCAGCCATCTAAGATTCTTTCCTGCTCTGATGTTCTGTAATTGTGACTACAAGTCAAGTAGAGATTAAAAAAAGAAAGAAAGTTGAGGGCAGACATGTCCCCACAGGACTATTAGGAGGTGGCACAATGTGTCCATTCGAAATGTCCCTGCTGTCCCCTTTCCCAGCCAAATTAAGAGGAAGACCGGGGAGAGGCCAAGAATTGTCTGAGTTCTTAGCACTTTGAACGGGTCATAATTAGTGGTGGGAGGATTTACCCTTCCAGAAGCCAAGATGGGTGGGCTGGGGGGAAAAGGAGGTGTTGGGAAGCCCCAGAGTGATCACTGTAAGGATCAGAGGTGCCTGCAGGAAGGGGAGACTGGCAAGTGTTCCCTGGCAGTTGGTGTCATTGTCAGTGGGCTTGTTGGCCTGCCTGGTGCTTTTATACGGGGAGCAGGTGGAAGGGGTGGGGGAGGGCAGGGGGAATAAAAGCGGAGGAAAATGCAGGGGAGAGAGACAGAGAGAGGGAGAATATGATAATATGACTTGCTTTATAAACAACAATTACCTTAATTTAATACCCAATAAAAGTTCAGAGTACTTCTAAACCGAGAGTTCTAGGCTCTGACAGGATTGTTCTACAAACACCTCTCTAGACTAACTGAAAGCATGTGTCTGCCTAGCAGGAAAAAGCATCCGGGGTTGCTCAAGTACTGATCCACATTAACGGAGGAGGAGGAGGAGGAGGAGGAAGAAGGGAGAGGGGAGTAGTTTACAATTCTTATTAGGACCAAAGTCAAATTTTCATTCTTTCTACGTAGAAAGAGTAGCTTCAATGTGCTCATCAATGTGAGTCCCATGAGTTGGTGATAGGTTTTCAGGACTAGCGTATAAGTACGTGTAATTGATAATATGAACCTCTGTGATGTAACTGATTTTTTTGATGAGTGTCAACTTGTTTAGTTATAGACATGAAACTGTCTTATTTTTTCCAGTGATTGTTTTCAACCATGATAAAAACAAACCCTGCCCTTAAAAATTCTCTGGGCAGATCCCATGTATTGCTGGTAGCTTCTGGTTATTAACACTGTCCAGTTCCATTAAAGCTTCAATCCAAAATCTGACTCCAAACTCTCTTCCTTGTCGCCGTGGCCAGGTTGTGGCTCCAGGGCTGGGCATGGGGAGGAGGGTTGTCTGCTCTTTACCCCGCTCCCTCTGGCCCCTCAAGGGTGAGGAAGGAGGAAAGATTGGAGAGGGAAGGGGGAGATAGCTATATTTATTCATAACAAAACGAGGTGGCACTTCTCTATTCTTTGGTGGTTGTACGTCTCTGGTTAACACTGGGTGACCATTAATGTCCTCTGTATGGCTGGTGTCCAAATGCTGGGGCATACGTACAGCTTCTTCCAGGAGCCCTGAAGGGCCTCGCCCGAGCCCAGACCCCTAACACAGAAATCGGGCTTCTGCCCGGTCTCTTCTGTACTCCCTCCAAGCCCAGTGGTTCATCCAGATGCCAGGCCCTGGCTAAGAGTTTGGCCTTTTCGGGTAGGTTCCTAGCAAGAGGGCTCCAATCCAGCCACCTGCCATGATAGTCACTCCTCCACGGGAAACGCAAGGATCCTTGCCTTGCCAAACGGGCAACTCAGTATGCAATGTCATTGTGACATACACATTATAGCTACGTGGATATGCTGTATATTTTCGATAGTAATGGTCTTAAAGGATAGACGTAGCTTCCAAAATAATTTAACTTCCCTCTGTCAGTTAGTAAGTGTTCAAGAACATAAGCTAACATATACTAAAAATACTTCATATGTGTCTATCTTATAATTTTCCAAGTATGTTAACATATATTATCTCTTTTGACATCAGTTGGGTTAACACATTTTTCTTACTCTCAGTTTATAGATAAAAAAAACCAATACTGAAAAAATAAATTATTTGCCAAAAAAAATTATATAAAGCAGTCTAAATATAATTTTCTCCCTCTAACAGGGCTATCATGCTACTCTCCTGCAGCAGCCTGGATAAAGAGAGCAGGCTATCAATTAGTATTACTGAAAATTGCAATTACTTCAATACAGGCTTTGTATGAAATAGAATCTCACCAAGTCTAAGATTAACCCTTACAAAAATTGATAACAAGAGGCCAAACGTGATGGCTCATGCCCATAATCCCAGCATCTGGGGAGGCAGAGGCAGGAGGATCACTTGAGCCCAGGTGTTTGCAATCAGCCTGGGCAACATGGCGAGACCCCATCTCTACAAAAAATAGAGAAATTAGCCGGGTATGGTGGTGCACACCTGTAGTCCCAGCTCCTCTGGAGGCTGAGGCAGGAGGATCACTTGAGCCCAGGAGTTGGAGGTTGCAGTGAGCCGTGATCATGTCACCATGCCACTACACAACGGTCTGTGTGACAGAGTGAGACCCTGTCCAAAAAAAAAATTGATAACAATTTCTTTCAATTGGCCTGAAGTAAAGGATTATAGGAAAGGCACCTCCAAGATAATGTGCCATGAGAGAAAGACTAGAAAGGGAACAACTTTACTTGTCAATAAACCTGATAAATATATGGATTCCAATATGTTTATGGTCTCCATTCTAACAGATTCATGATGAAACAAAATGCCATGAGGTTTTTGTGAAAGGAAATGGAGAATTTCTGAATTAAACAATTCTGAAGAGTAAACAACTTTCTGAAGTTAACAGCCTCATCTGAGAAACAAAATAACGTTTGCTTTTTGGGGGGATATTTCATTGTTTGGCAACCTCAGTGAGAACATATTTATGGTATTGGATTCCTTTAGGCGCTTTACTTTTCTGAATTAGCCATTATTCTTTTCTTATTTTTAAAAAGCAGAGGTGGCCAGATGCTCAACAAACTGTGTCTCGAAGTCCTTGTGGAATCCTTGCATGGGGCAGATTATTGGATGTAGCTTTCCTAACTAGCATATAAATCCAGCGTGTTTCAGATAGATGAACTGAAAATGTGGTGGATTTACCATTTGAAACACTACGAATGAAAAATTATGTCTCCGGATTATGAACAAATATTCATAATTGTTTCCTAACCATCAGTGTTGCTTTTCATAACCCTTCTGAGCCATAACTAGCTTCTCCTGTTACTTGGAAGCAGTGTGGGTACTGGATTGGTAACATGATGAAGACTGAGTTTTCCTGAACAGAATTATTATGGATTTATGTTTTATCTGATTCTACCTAGACAATACGCCTTCTTTCACCCTTCTTCCTTCGTCCCCTTTGTCAAAACTTACCATGCTTGAATTTAACCTTTTTAGGATACATCATTTCTTTCTAGGGAATCTGTAATGACTATCAGTGGCTGTCATTTCCCCCCAAACATCTTCTTGCCTTTAACAGTATATTCTAGAGATAATTTTATTTAAGAAACTCGCATATGATATCCACTGGGTGCCAGCCATTTCTTGAATCACCTTTTAAATATAATGAGAGGACTCTGAGGTTACCCCCAGTTAAGATGCCATTACAGGGGCACAAAGGTTAAGTGATTTCTCCAGGTCACATGTGTCGTTAGGGTCAGAGCTGGGGTTCACACCTAGAGAGTCTGGCTCCAGGGTTGGTGTTCTAAGCTCCTACACCTGTCACTTTTGGGTCTAGTGTAGTTCCAACAGCCAGTTAAGAGGGAAAGAGGCATCTGAACAGATCATGGTGGAGAGATGTTTGTGATCCCTTAAACCAAACCTGCTTTTTTTTTGTTCTGACATTCAGTGTAATTTCACTTATTAAAATTAATGTCAAGTCACTCCGTTTGAAACGTTTATTTCCAGAACAAATAATTTAGGAAATAAAATAGAAACAGACCCGAAACTTTCATAATTCTGTTTTCCAAAGGATAATTTTTCTTTGATTTTTTTTTCTCAAGATTTCCAATGTCTTCTTAAAAACAATGCCATGTTACTCTATTTTTGAAGCAAACACTTTTTACCATCTGACCATTTTTCAGAATTTCATCATGCAGTTGAGGACATTTTAAAGGTGAACTTATTAAGGGGTGTGCGATCCACACACTGAGACGGCTTCCTGGGTAGTGACTCCTGCCTCCCCTGTGGCCCCTACCCTATTCCAGCCCTGTGTCCTCCTCCCATCACCTCAGCTGGGCCTCGTTGCTCGGCTGGCTGTTCTTAGTTAACCGTACGGGCCCAGAACTGGTCTTCGTGCTTCTGGTTTCATGTTCCTCGGGGTCACGCTACAGAGAGCTGCCAGGGAGACTTTTTTAAATCACCTGTTATGTCACTGCTTAAAATACTTCCAAGGCTCCCATCATTGTTATCAAAATAACCCTAACATTGTTTTTATCTTATTAGATATAGACAATGGGTCAAGTGCTTTATGAATTATTTCATTCGTAATGTTCCTACTGCCCTTTTTTTTTTTGACAGAGGAGGAAACTGAGGCTTAGAAAACTTAAGTAAACCACTGAAAGTTGCACAGCTAATACACAGCGAGATCAGGACAGAGGCCAGTTAGATGCTGAAGCCACACCCTCCACTGCAAGCCTGCGCAGGAAGCTCTCTGTGCTCTGGGCCCCGACACACTGTCCAGCCCCGTCCCCTGTCACTCTCCCAAAAGTGATTTAGCCATGTGAAAAGACCGCAGTTCTCTCAAAACACTCTCCCTTTCTTGCCACTTCATCCCTGCTGTGTCCTCAGCTGAACGCTTGTCCACCCCTTTTCCTTCCTGAATCGGCCTGGAGAAATTTTATTCATTCTGGAAAACTCTAGTAAAGTCAGTTTTCTGAGAGTTTTGACTCAATTTTCTAGCCAGAGATAAACACTGGCTTTTTTGTGTTCCCGCTGTCACGCACAGCACTCACCTGAGCTGCAACTTTTGTTCACGTCTGTTGTCTGAATTAGACTGGTGGTGTCCAAAAAGTTTAGATTGTGCCTGTAAAGTAAAACAATTTTGAGCATATTCCATATAGAGAGTACATATGTGAAATACAGTGTCTATATGTACTTTTACTGCTATGCTCATATTTTACATAGACTGTAAAACATACCAAAAAGAAAATTTTAAAGAATGAGATAAAAGATGAAATAAACAATATTTTAAAACTAGTTTTTATTTTACTTTCTTTACAGTATAAAAAGTATTTTTATTGTCATTGACCAGAGAACAATATGATTGACAGACTTTATGATTTTGATAATCTTGGCCTGACCCCCTGCAATACAGTGATTCAAAAGTCTAGTGATGTTTTAATTTATTTCAATACTTGAGTTTAAAGACTCTCATAGCTGAAAAGATAATCTCTTAACATGTGTAGTGCACAGTGAAGAAATAAATCACTAGCTAATAATCACTTTTCATTCTCCTCAACGAGTAATGCAACTATTTGTGTTGCAATTTTACCAGTGAATTTTAACTTTCTCTGATGTCCACCTTTGTTCTTACAAACTAATTGGAATAGGCTACAATTTTATATTTTAGTATTAAAGCCCCCTTGTACTTTTTATTTGGAAGATATGAAAGGGAGTTAGAAGTTCTTTTTCCCAGTTAAATGTGCAGATATGACATTTTAAAGAGTAATACACTTAAATGATTTTTAGATGAAAATCACTCTATTATAAACATTTTCAACAACTCTTTTCAAAATATTCTCTATGCTCATTCATTTCTTTTTTACAAGTTGCTTTCAAAACAATTCGTTGCTAGGGGACGCATCATGTTTATTATTCTAAAATATGTGTCAGGTGACCAGCAAACTAAAAGCCACTTGTCATCCCAGCAGAGGTCAACAAATTTGGAACATTTATCTATTAAATAAAACTGTGAAACATCCCTAAGTTCTAGAGCTCTTTAAAGGATTTGCAAGAGCTACAATTGAACCTCAAAGGTACAGATTTCTTTATGACATACAAGCTTTTCCTGTTCACTTCTTATATCATTGCAACGTGTTCTAAAGGTTCCAGTATTTTAAATGTGTGTTTGTATAAAATTAACCATATTGATGACATCTTGTAGTACGTTCACGCTTCCATCTGCAGTTTATTTTGCTGCGTGAGCTTGCCTACAAATAATGCACGAATGAATTTGCTGTAAGGCACCTTCATGACCTTACCTTACAATCTTTTTTTGTCAATTCCTGTTAAAGCCAAGTGCTCTATCAATGATTTTATGTACACAGTTTTGCTTTAAAACATTGATTTTCTTGAATTAAATGCATTTACCTTTGAGAATTTATCTCTAGTATCTTTCCTTATGGCACCCCCAGCGAAGCAATTCTTAACCTGTATTAAAACAGAGTCTAGATATTGCCACTGTCTGAGATGCACCAGAAACATGCGTTCCTTAACCAGCCTTACAGCAAACTTCCTCCAATGTGTGGTTTGCTTTAATATTATTTATACCAATTTCCTTATGTTTTTTTCTTTGCATCTTCAACCGTTTTTGCTAAAAAAAAATACATCTTGGTTTTTTTGCCATATTTTATTATTTTAGCCATTATATAGATTTTGGGGTACATGGGCAGATTTGTTACATGGATATGTTGCATAGCAGTGAAGTCTGGGCTTTTTGTGTGACCCTCACTTGATTAGTGTACATCGTACCCAGCAGGTAATGTCTCAGTATTTTAGCCATTTTTAACTGTATCCATGAAGATCTTTCTAAACATTACATTTGGTTTAAAGTCTATAAAGTTTTAAATTGAGTATTGCCTGACCTCAACCACTGCTGAAAAACAAATCTAGAAGTTTTTCGTGCTCCAGATGCTTAAGTATCTTCCTAATCCTGATTGCTTCACGCTGACGCTAGCTAACATCATAGGACACAATAAGGCAAAGTTCCTCTGTAACAACAGTGGCTATAAATCCATATTCCAAATAATCTTCTGGATAATTTTGAATATTTTCCCTACCTGTCACATATGGTTAAGCAGCAATGTTTTTTAATCTCACTCTAGGGCTGAGGAAGAGTGTCTGCAGGAACACAGGGAAGGGTCAGCTCTGCCATACTTCTGATGTTCTCTTGTACTTGAAATGTGTTCTCTTTCATTAATAGCTTCCTTTCAGAAATTTTTTTTTTTTTTTTTTTTTTTGAGGCAGAGTCTGGCTCTGTTGCCCTGGCTAGAGTGCCGTGGCGTCAGCCTAGCTCACAGCAACCTCAAACTCCTGGGCTCAAGAGATCCTCCTGCCTCAGCCTCCCGAGTAGCTGGGACTACAGGCATGCGCCACCATACCCGGCTAATTTTTTCTATATATATTTTTAGCTGTCCAATTAATTTCTTTCTATTTTTGGTAGAGACAGGGTCTCACTCTTGCTCAGGCTGGTCTCGAACTCCTGAGCTCAAACGATCCACCTGCCTCGGCCTCCCAGAGTGCTAGGATTACAGGCGTGAGCCACCGCGCCCGGCCCAGAAATATCTTAAAACGTGTCATTTTGTGAGGGTCGACTTACCGAACTATATACTTCTGTGGAAATTCACCTAATCGGGCACAGTAAGACATACTGCAAAATGCTAAAGGACAATGAACTCCTGAGTAACCGCTTGCCCCTCTGCCATGTTGGGAGGTCCCCTTTTGGGTGAGGGCACCTCGAGGACAGTGAGACATAGTCACTGTCCGGCCCACAGACCAGACTGGAGCAGGGGCCGCGGTCAGTCCATACATGAAAGCAGATTAAATGTTAGTTAGCACTTACTTTGTTCTCATTTTGTAGATGAAAGCAAATGTGCGTAAGGGTCCAGGTGGCGCATTAGCTGTGTGGGGGAAGAACCTTCCAGGCATAGGTACCACAAGGGCAGGATCCCTAACACAGAAGCCTGTTTGGTCTGTTCAAGGAGCAGTAAAGATGCCAATGTAGCTGGCACACATTTCCACAAAAAATCGTTATAAGAAGTCCAGTCTCTCACAGTGATGACAACGAAAAGCTCTGTCTCCTAGAAACACTGGCCATGTGGTTATTTTCTCACCATTGGATGATTAACATACTGATTCTATGAGAACAACTCTGACCTGTGCCTTCCCACTTCTTCTTCATGCTTCCAGTTTCCACATGTAGCAGCCTCCTGGCTCGTCTCCAGAGCACTTTATTTAAAGGAATAACCACTGCCACCTCTTATGTGGAAGTTTGGTTAAAAATAATATTAAAGTAATTTTTCCTCTTCCTCTGAAATTGACTCTCCCAGTGAGAGAAGAGGAATTTAAGGAGCGTTGAGGAGACTTTAGTGCATACATCCTGTTTATTTTGAGCTTGATGTCAGGCCTAGGGCAAAAAAGAGTTTTGTTATAATGTATTTTCTAGTATGTCTTAATTTCAGTTCTCCTTCAAAAATGACATGATCTTATTTAGACATTGTTTAGAAACTGGTCCATTGAAAGGAAAAAAGCATTTCAATGCTGGCTACCACTGTATAGCTTTAAACACATTCTTCTGAGCCTCAGTTTTCTCATCTGTAAATGGGGTACTGTGTAATGAAGTTGCTGCTTTTATAGGTAAAAAAATGTTGGATATTAATCAGTTTTACAGGTGAGGAATCTGAGACCCCAAGAACCAGTTAACAATATATCTTGCATGCTTTGTAAGGATTGTGTACTACAATAAGACGATCACCTGGCGCACATTAATTATGCAGCACAGGGTTTTGTCATTATTCTTACTATTCTTTTTTTTTTATTTATTTTTTTATTCTTACTATTCTAATTAGAGGAGGATGTAATTGTCTTCTACATAAGTTTTATTTTCTTCAGAAATTAAGAAAAGCAGTAATCTAATTCCTCGCCCTCCAGCTGTACAAATAAAAACCAAGAGCACAACAGCCAGATAGAACAATTTGGAATGATTCTTTCATCCAGCGCAAATTTTAATTTTTGATAAATATGGCATTTCAGAAACTGCAGTGTCAATCACTAATCGAGATTTCTGTGTTACGCAGTTTAATCAGTTTAAGGCAATGGATCCTAAAAGTATATATTTTACAAGGCCAAACAAAATTAAATGATGGTACCACTTAAAAATAGTACAGATTTTTGAAAGGAAATACCTCCAGGTCTAAAGAATTAATTACATATAATTCTGTTTAGCTCTGTTTAGGATGAGTGGACTTGTTTCAACCATGTAATTTCTGTGCCTCAGTTTCCTCACTTGTAAAACGAGGATAGTGATAGCACCTATCTCCAAGGATTGTTTTTAGGGTTAGGATTAAACATATAAATTACTTAGTATACAGGAAACATTCAAGGGTTTTTAAAAATTACTGTTACTGTGTTGTGGTTATTCTAATTTTATTTAACGAACTTTTATGAAATCAAGGCAAATCTGCTGTCTTCCAGTCAATGCTTTTTGAGACCTGATGTCATCAGCAGGGCTCCTGTAGTCCCCCAGGTCCCTCCCTGTGAGGTGGCATTTAATGGTTTCAGAATGTCGCCTCACACTCAGTGAATAACCCATCCTCCTTTAACTGGAAACAGCATATGGAAATCATCACAAAGAGAAAAAATCATTTCAAGTGCTTTGAAAATATAAAAGAAAATAAATTGTCCCTGGTAAGTAAATATAGGACACGCATCTCTGAACAGTCAGGAAAATTCTGTGCGAGGCCTTTGGCAAAGGCTAAAGAAGATTTCGTTCCCTCCGCGGCCTCCTCCCCCACACACTGGTCTTCTAACTCCGAAGATGTTATTACTATATAAGGCTGCTTTTTCTAAGTAAATGATAACACATTCAACTGCTTGGTGTTTTTAGCTTTTCAAACAGTGGTGAGCTATTTTCATCAGTCAAGATGAAGCTAAACTGAAAAACAAAATCTGTGAGAGTTGGACAATACCATGGGAGTCACCTTTATTTTTTTTCTTTCGTGAGAAATGTGACAGTTTTCATCGGAGCGTTCTCAGCATGACTGCTGTTAGACAGCATTGTGTAAATATTATATCACATTTATTGGTGGCTGCAGCGAGTCAAAACGCAGTGATCCGTTTTCAGGTCTCCGATCTTTTGGCTGCCTGCCTGCCAGATGGGGAGATGATCAGAACAATTCCATCCCGGGGCACAGCTGTGGTCAGGGAGAAACAGCTCGTGGGTAATCCCCACCCCGCCGCATGCCCACATGGCCACGTGGCTTCATGTTGACTCAGTTACCATGGGCCCTTCAGCTGCAGACACAGGATGGAGAGTAGAGGGGATAGAAATTCAATAAAGGATGCCATTATGATGTTGATTCTCTTCTGTTCTTCATTAACTTCAATTACCCTGACCCTCTGCTTCTCTTTCTTATTTGGGAAAGAAAATCCCTTCTTCCCTGTCTTCACTGCCCTCATTCTCTTAATTTTCATTCTTTCTTTATCTAGTTTTTTTAAAAGCCTCTCTTTTCCCCATAGCTTCCTAAGCAGATCGAGACATCAAATCTAATGTTGTCTTAGCCGTGGAAGAAAGAGGAGTGGTACCCGAGCCTGGGTCTGTCTACAGAACAGAGAAAGAGAGAGACGGAACACAGGAGGTTCTGCCTAAGCCTCTCTTTCTTAACCGACTTTCATGGAAAGGCACCAGCATACTGGATATTTCAATTCAGGGACGAGATGAACCAGTATGGAAAGTTATTTCGCCCTCACAGGCGCTGTGTGATTTTCTAGGAGTGCATTTCAACAGTCCAGCACTTTGCTCTTAGAAACTCCTTGTGTCGAGGCCTGTTGCCTCCTGTCCTTGTGCATGTCCTCCTTCCCCCGCCGTGCACACGGCCTCCCTGTCTGAGCAGCTTGCTGCTTCCAGTGAGGCTGTTTCGTTTTCTCCTAAACATGTCATGTTTATTCTTCCCCCAGGTCTCTGTGACGTTGCCCAGGTTCTTTTCTGAAATGGAATGCTCTTTTGTTTATTTCTCCTAGACACACAGTAGGTGTGTAATAAAGACTTTATTATTAATACTTTTTAATGGATTATCAGTGATCTCTTTTTAATTTAATAAGTGATAAAATTGCATTCAATGAAAACCAAGCATGCATTTTTGGGGGAAATTCGAACTTAATCAGCACCTTTGGGGATGAAAATATGAGTTGAAGTTCATCATCGGCATGAAAGGCAAGTGGGAGCAGAAGACGATTGTGTAGCAGGATTGGAGACAAGCGGAGGGAGGGCGGAGAGAGGGGGCGGGGAGGGCAGGGACAGTCTGCAGCACAGCTGGAAACAAGGACGTCCTTAAAACAAACTGGAACTCCGCCCAGTCCCCATGTCCTGGAGACAGGGCGGCAGGGAGGCTTCAGTCCTTGCTATGCTTTCCCATTTGGCATTGAAACAAACAAATATTATTGTTCTGATACAGCTGATGTTATGCTGTAGAGATTTGTTTCTTATTGGTACTTCTAGCTAAATGATTTGCACTTTTTCACTCTTACATTGTCATCCTGCTCTTTGAAAGTAGGAACCGTATTTTTCATAACTCTTGACATCTTCTAAAATAGTACTCTTCAAAGTGGATGATTAATATATGTGCATAACTAGGTACTTAAGGCAGGCTGTATACCTGTTGGAAGGTTGCTGAAAAAATGAATGAATGAATGTACATTTTTTTAAAATAGTGCTTTTGGAAGTCTTTTAATGGGAGAGTGGCAACTACTGAAGAGCCTGAGGTTTTATCTGACATGTTTTAAATGAGCAATTTATTTAAGGGATAATTAGATGAGTGACATATATATTGTATATGTATGTGTTCATATTTTTGATATTATGTAGTAACAAGACACAAGTCCAAGAGATTGAAAAGACCGTTGATTGAACTGAGAATCAGGAGACCTGAATTCTAGATACGAGTCTAATTTGACTTAAATCTCAACTATGTCAGTGAAACTAACTGGCTCTCAATTGCTCTATTTATAAAATGAAAGATTTAGAATTGATGATTTTAAGGTTCTTTTGGCTAGAGTATATTTTAAGTCAACAAGATAATAGGTGAAAGAAAATGCCCATGAATGGTCTTATTTTCTCCGTTAATTTGAAAAACAAAGAAGTATTTTGGGGAAAGAATAATTCTTTATGCGACCTCGTATGGGAATTTTATTTGCATTTCTCCACATCATAATTTTCAGAACATCTTTGTTTAAAAAAGAAAAAAAACACCTCTCCAAATGCTACCAATTTAATATGTACTTTCACTAGATCTTCCTTTTTTTATTTTAGAATATTGTGGAGGTACAAATGTTTTGGTTACATAAATTGCTTTTGTACAACTTGAGTCAAAGTTGTAAGTGGGCCCATCCCCCAGATAGTGTGCATTGTACCCGTTAGGTGTGAATTTACCCATCCCCTCCTCCTCCTCCCACCTGCTTGATTTCCAATGAATGTTATTTCTATATGTGCACTAAGTGTTGATCAATTAGTTCCAATTTGATGGCGAGTACATGTGGTGCTTGTTTTTCCATTCTTGTGATACTTCGCTTAGAAGAATGGTCTCCAGTTCCATCCAGGTTAATACAAGAGGTGCTGTATCACCATTTTTTTATGGCTGAGTAGAACTCCATGGTATACACATACCACATTTTATTAATCCACTCATGTATTGATGGGCACTTGGGTCTTCCTTTTTTAATGCTTAAAACGATATTGCAGTGAATTACTATAAAAATTCAGCATTTTCTAATGCTTCTCTTTTTTTAAAAAAAACATAAATTCTTGATTCTTTTCCTTTCCTTATTACTTTCTTAAGTAATGAGGTAGTTCCCTAGCATATCTAAATGTAATCAATATTTTTTAAAACATCATTAACGAGTCATGGATTTAAAGACAGTTGATGTTTTTATAAATCTAACTTCTTTACTCAAACTCTGAATACAACATGATTTATAGCTTTAAGTTTTATTCACCTTCCCCTATTAGAAATTCCAGATAGACAATGGATATAGACCATCTCACAGAGCAAAACCATTCATTTCCTTTATTAAAACTGTCACAATATTGGCGAGGCGTGGTGCCTCACTCCTGTAATCCTAGCGCTCTGGGAAGCCACGGCGGGAGGGTTGCTTGAGGCCAGGAGTTCAAGACCAGCCTGAGCAAGAGTGATATCCCATGTCTACAAAAAATAGAAAAATTAGCCAGGAGTGGTGGTGTGCGCCTGTAGTCCCAGCTACTCAGGAGGCTGAGGCAGCAGGATCGCTTGAGCCCAGAAGTTTGAGGTTGCAGTGAGTTACGATGACAGCACTGCCCTCTAGCCCAGGTGACAGAGCAAGGCTCTGTCTCAAAACAAAACAAAACTAAGCAAAACTGTTACAGTACTCTGACCTAGCTATCTACTTCTATGAAGCATTCAGATTTGATGTGGACAGGACAAGACAGAATGTGTTTAATGTTGTTCATCTATTCCTTAAACCTCTCTCATTTGGGTAAAATGTATCAAAGAGAAAAAGAAGAGTCATGGGTAGACTCAGACTTGATTAATTTAGCGCCACATCTCTAAATGTAGGATTTTAAATCAAATCATGGCTCTAACCCAGAAATGAATTCTTTAAGGTCTATATTTAAAAATATTAAAATAGCTAGAATTGAAAATGACTTTTGTTTTTGGATTATAAAAAAATGATACATTGTCGTCGTAAAAATAGTTCAAACATTGCAGAAAAGGATAAAAATAAAGTAAAAATTATACCAGCCGGAAATAACGCATTATTAACATTTGGGCGAACAACTTTTCAGACCCTCTCTCTGCACACAGACCAACTCACAATCACTCTCACATTTCATTCCATGTGAAAAGAATGGTGCTCCCTGTACTTTCTTATTAAACAACCCATTGTGCACATTTTTCCATGTCAGTGGTACTGATTTGCATCATGATCCTTAACGGCTGTGTAGTATTACAGGGTACGGATTCACTGCAAGTTACTCAACTCATTCCCTATTGAACATGTTAAGTTATTTCTAATTTTTAACTTTTACAAATAATGCTGGGATAAATACTTCTGGATGTATAAAATATACTTGTCTGATCATCCCTCGAGACCATCCCTAAAAGTAGAATTCCTAGCATGAGAGTATGCTATATGATGGCTTTCTTAAACTCATTTATTTTATTTATGTATTTTGTGTGTGTGAAAATGAAGGATGTGTGAATTAATGTGGGGCCAATTATTATATATAAAGAGAAATTTTCTTATCATAAGCCTGTTACTCATTATTATATCGGCCAATATAGACCTTTTTTTGGCTGATAAAATAAGTAAACGTTAACATCAAGTAATCTTAGGTAACATACTTCCATTTCTAAACATTTTAAAATATTGATAGTGATTTGTAACTTTAAAAACGTCTTAAAAGAAAAATTTTTGATAGAGAAAAGTCACATATTTCAGTTCTATTAAGTTTGCAGATTATTTCAGGATAAAAATTTTTCATAGATATAATCGGTGTCTGAAAAACAATGGACAAGAAGGTATTATGTTTGGGAAGCATCTCATGGAATTATCAAGACAGGACAGTCAGGTAAATCAGGTTTTTAAGGATCTATCCTAAAAAAGTAATTAAATTCTGCTATCTTTCTTTTGGGAGATAGGTGAAAATAGGTTGTATACATGATAAAGCTGTATACAAAAGTGTTGTTCTAAATGTCATTGTAGTATCATTTTCCTGAAGTTATAGGGTCAGCTTCAAGAGAAGGCCTTCCTTTAAGGAAACACATCATTGAAATTTAGCTTATAATTCCTTTTTTGTTTTTAATTCGCAAAAGTATTATACAGCCCCTATTTTGTTTTAAGTACAGTTTATATAATTTAGTTTAATATTGTTTAAAGATCCCTGACCCATCTGGTTATTAGAAAAAGGAACTAAGTGATTTATATTTTAAAAGATCATGTCTAAGTTACACAGAGCCATGGAGGAATGACCACCGTCTGGTCCCTCGTGCGATGCTCTGGCCCTGCACACGCGCCCTGGACGCGCCCTGGACACACCTGACCTGGCTCCCTGGCGACCGTGTTGGAACGTGGACACGAGGCTCGTGCGTGCTCTCGAACATCCTTGAGACATTAGCAAAAAGTACCCGGGATTGTCAATTCACCCTGAGAGGCGCCTAACGTGAAGGATAAGTCTTTTTTCAGGGTTGTGAAATATCCACAGGGTGAGAACTGACATCCACGTGCACGGCTGTTCCATTTCCACGGCCCTCGGTTGAGTTTGGTGGCACTGATGGGGCTGGTCCCGAGCCAGCCGAGGCTAACACCGTGTCTCGGGGGTCTGGACCCGTAGAAGTGGACGTGTTTGGGATACGGGCAAGGGGAGGGCCTCTGGGCTGTGAAGATGCCTGTCCCCCAGCCCTGCCCAGGCACAATTTTACCCCAGTGGGGAGAGAGCAGGGGGAGGCCTAGCGACTCTTCTGTGACACTCAGGGCGCGAGCGGTGCCGGAGTCTAGTGACAATGCGGGACAGCACTGCGGACAGGTGTTTTCTGGCTGTTTCTTCTCATGCATAGACTGGTGTGATAAGAGCACGCGCAGAGTGCACTGCGGGCCTTGCCCATCCCTGGGAAGGCCACAGAGAGGACGCGAATGAACACAGGGGGCGGAGGGAGATGCAGCAGCCACGCTGGGGCTCCTGAGCTGGCAAAGTCCCCACGGTTAGCATCCGGGGGGCACTGAGATCACACGGGCATCTGTGTGATCCCCAGAGCACAGCCTGAGTCCGTATCTCTGACTCTCGCCAGACGTCGGTGTCCACTTATCAAAGGCTGTCTGTAAACTAGAATAATTACAAATGAGAAGAGGCAGAAATTGCACAATGGCATTTACGGATCGCTCACGTGTTTCTGGTCTCTCCCGTTTGCTGAAGACAGATGAACTGAACATAGTTCCTCCTCTTATCCCATTTTTGTTTTCCATTTCCAGAATCTGTGTTCTACAACGACCCCCAAATCATTCATCTAGCTAAAGTACTGAAGGGTCACCAGTCCCTTCTGGGTTGCTGCCTTCAGTCTTAGATTGTGTCTTTGCAGCAACACGTGCTGCTGTTTCTCACTGTTGTTTTATCTTAAAGATGCTCCAGGTGCAGAGTTTGACATGATACTTCTCCTTTCCTAAACCTCGACTCATAGCCTCAAATGCTTTCTTTGAACCTATTCCTCCTTAGGAAAGGATGGCATTATGAAAAAAAGATGTCAATGGAGAAGCAGATGAAATCACTCACTTTGCTTTTCCTTTCCTGTGCTGGGATTTTGTTTCTCTCTCTCTCTGTCTTAATTTGCTTTGACCTTGCATAACATGCCTATACTCATATCTAAAAGAAGAGCATTGCACCGGGGATTTCCATTTTTACAGCTTTCAAAATCTCTTAATCTTCATGAGCACAAATACTTAGACATTACTTGTTTAATTGTGTGTGCGTGTGTGTGTGTGTGTTTATGGGAAATGTGGTGTACTTAAGTATTGCCAGTTTCTGCTAATGGATAGGATAGATTTGGAAAACTGGCATGCTGATTGCCAAGTAAAGACAACAGTGCTTTTAGGGACTAGTGGCTCCCCAGGATTCTAACAAATTACCTTAGGCGTTTCATAGAAAAGCTACATTGTTTAAAAACTTAGCATGTGGGTGGATGTGTGTGTTTGTGTGCCCGTGTGTAGCCAAATCCAGTAGTTCACTTTAAGCTGGGCTAAAGGAACACAGCACCAGAACAAATCTTTGTTTCTCATCTTATGTAGCTAACTTTTTTCTTAAGCATCCTTTAAAGTTTAGTTAAAAGTCCAGTTGTTTTCATAACGCCTTCCCCAAACAAAACATGAGCACTTTATTTTCTAAAATTGTCAATGCCCTATATTGTCAATGCCTATGCACTTGGTGCTTAATCATATGGTGTCAATTTTGTGAGTTTTCCTAAGTGTACATTTTTCCCCAAAGAAAATGGTGTGTAAGTCCCTTAAAGGCGGGGAGTATGTTTTACGTTTCTTTTATCTGATGATTTATTGTACATAAAAGACCTTCAGTAAATATCCAAGAAATCTATCCTGGATTTCCTTGTTTACTGTCTGTTGTTTAGTCCTTTTATTACTTGGTACCACCTTTAGCATGGATGAGAGAAAGATAAGAAAAATTTTTAGTTAAAGAAAATCTAGTGTGTACAGGATGAAATTTTAAAGCAAATGCATCTTTGAGTTATCTGAGACATCAAATTTTATGCCATCTTCAGGTCTGTTATCATGGGTAATTGGGAATTACCTGCCTTGTAACTGCATGAGCTGTCTTGGTTAACCATGAATGTGGATCAGTCACAAAGCATTTCTCTGCTCCTCTCTTATAAACTCCAGACGTGTGTCTGAGATTAATCCAATCTTTGTTTCCCCTTCACCATTTGTTTTTCTATCTAATCTAGTCACCTTTCATGCAGCTGGAGTGGAAATACCAGTATGTTCTTCTCTGATGCCTGATCCTTTCATTCTTTCTTTTATTATTTTATTTTCTTTTTGCATGCATAAAAGTTTCTTGGCATGTTCCTATGATAACATTTAAAAAAAATCTACACTCTATAATTTACATAAAATCTCTTGTGTCCGAGTCAAAGGAAAACCATGCATGAGAGGTCGTGGCAAAGGTTTTGCCATCTCACCATCATGGGAAGTGTTAGAAGATACTAATATGTAGAAGCTCTTTAGATCATTAATTCTAGGAGCTGAGATGAGACATGAACTAAAAATCATTTTGTTCACAAATCCCATTTTAATTCAGCAACCTTTCTTTTCTTTCTCCATTGTAGCAAAGTACAATG
Source organism: Indri indri (assembly GCA_004363605.1). NCBI lineage: Eukaryota > Metazoa > Chordata > Mammalia > Primates > Indriidae > Indri > Indri indri. The sequence continues at coordinate 122,895 of RJWJ010000900.1, forward strand.
AGCACACAGACATTTAATAATGAGAAGTTTCCCTTGAGGCACAGACATGAATTGGCAGGTTAAACCAATTGCCAGGATCAAGTCTATGTGCAAAATAAGATTGATTGCAGAATGGCAGTGACTGTAAAAATATGGAAAGCATCAGTGGGTCATAAAACCCTAGAACTTGAAAAAGACATCTCTTTTGACATCACCTGCCCCCAGATGGAAGACGTTTTGTTTTTTAACAACATCAACAATGGATAAACTACTAGCTTTTTAAAAATAGTTCCAACCATGGGACCTATTGAAATCTAAAGAATTCATTGTTGGTCACCATTACACAAAGAAATTTTTCTTTTTTTTTAGTTTAGGTAAAATCTTCTTCCTTGTAACTTCTATTCATGGTTTCAAGCTCTACTTTGAATAAAATATAGAATGTCTACTCCTTCCTTTGATGACTATTCACATAAAGCTTTTTCTGGAAATTCTGATCATTTCATCTCATTATTCTTCTACTGGAACACATCTACCTCGAAGCCCTAGCTAGAACAGTGCATGCAAAATTCTGCATTTAATTTAAAAAATCAATTTTATAAGGTGAGATCAACCTGACAGTAGTTCAGAAAAAGTGAGACGTTAGGGTTTTAGTTGGCCGATCTCACTATTAATCAACACTGAGATTCGGTAGTTATAAAACAATCTCAGGTATCCTTAATAAGGAAAATGTTTTGCTAAATACATGGTTATTATTTTTGTTTGTAACTTCGACTTCATCGTAAGAATTTTTTTCATATAATTTTCTGGGTTGGGTCCATAACCATTAGAAAAGCTATTTCATGGTAAAATCAACCACACATCCCAGATTTATGGATTCCAAATAATTTTTAGTATCAGCTTCTGATACTCATTTTAATTCAGCAAGCATATCTTCACCATTTACTTTGTGCAAAGTACTATGCTAGATTCTGGGGTAAATAAACATTGTTCTTGCTCTTAAGAAACTTAAACTCCCATGGAAGAGGCAGATTTATAAATATTGTAGTGTGGCAAGGGAGGAATACAAAATGTATTATAAAATAACAATCATGAAGAAATTTATTCTGCATAGTAGCATCAGGGAGCAATAAAGAGAAGTATTAATAGTCAAACTAGACCCTGATGTCTGAATTGGACAAAGGCATTCCAGACTTAGGGAGCTCCTTAAGCAATGACATAGAGCAGAGGTCCCCAACCTATGGTGAGTTGTACAGTTATTTCATTATGCATTACAATGTAATAGTAATAGAAATAAAGTGCACAATAAATATAATGCGCTTGAATCATCCCAAAACCACTCTCACCTGGTCCGTGGAAAAATTGTCTTCCATGAAAATGGTCCCTGGTGCCAAAAAGGTTGGGGACCACTGACATAGAGAGATCTTGGCATGTACAGTGAGTGGCAAGAGGTCTGCAGAGACTAGAATCTTTTGAGAACATTTCCAGGCTGGTGCTATAGTGACCTCTTTTATAGGTATTGTGATAAATCTCAGTGAATTATGCATAAGACAGAATTCAGTCAGATAGAATTCAACACGTTTCTCTTAAGCTTTCTTTAATGGTTTTGTTTTTCTTCGTGCATGCATAAAAGCTCACTGGCGTGTTCTATGATAACATTTAAAGCTCTGCACTCATTATCCACAGTTAGCATGAAGCTTTTGTGGCAGAGTGAAAGGAAAACTTCGTGAGAAAAGCCGTAATGAAGATCTTGCTACCTCACCATTATGGAAAGGGTTAAAAGATAACCGATTTTCAGAATTTCTTTAGTTTATTAGCTCAGAAGTTGAGAAGAACCAGGGTTTGAAAGTCACTATCTTTTTTCCTTTCAAACGCATCATCTTATTCATTAAAAACTGTTTCTCCCAAATTCTTTTTTTTATTTTTATTTTTTATTTTTATTTATTTATTTATTTGAGACAGAGTCTCACTCTGTTGCCCAGGCTAGAGTGCCATGGCATCAGCCTAGCTCACAGCAACCTCGAACTCCTGGGCTCAAGCAATCCTCTTGTCTCAGCCTCCGGAGTAGCTGGGACTACAGGCATGTGCCACCATGCCCGGCTAATTTTTTCTATATATATTTTTAGGTGTCCAGATAATTTCTTTCTTTCTTTTTTTTTAGTAGAGACGGGGTATCACTCTTGCTCAGGCTGGTCTCAAACTCCTGACCTTGAGCGATCCACCCGCCTCGGCCTCCCAAAGTGCTAGGATTACAGGCGTGGGCCACTACGCCCAGCCCCAAATTCTCGTTAATGATTTCTAAACAGGAGTGTGACGTGATCTGGGGCATGCTTGGGAAGATGAGTGATGACGACCTGGACATGGATTGAAGGGCGTGGCTTGGAGGATGGTGACGACCACACTGCCTGTGGCCAATGATAAGATTCTAGATCAGGCTGATAGCACCGTGCTGAAAAGGAAGAAACAAATTGGAAACATACAGGATGTGAGTGGCAGGGCCAGGAGAAGGGTGGACAGTGACGTGGAGCATTTGTCTTGGATGACAAGGATAGATGTTGCATTTATTGAAGGGTTTCATTAGCGGATGAAGAGCAATTATGGGGAAAAGAAAATGAATTTAATTTTAAATAAATCGAATTTGAGTGACCCATGGGACTTGCAAAAGGAGCTGTTGAATGGAGAGTTAAGAGTATCGGTCTGGGCTCAGGAGAATGGCCAGTGCTAGAGAAAACCTAGGGGTAATAGCTGACATGCATGAAGCAAGAATGGGTTATTAGTGAGAGATCATGCAGGATTCAGGAGAAGACCATGCAGGTGACACCCGGGAGGGTTTCGTGATCTTTTCTCATTAAAATGAGAAGGATGGAAGCCACATAGTAGTTGACTGAGAAGTGGTGGGAATTAGAGGGGAACAAGTAGAGACACAATTAGACAATTATACTTAAAGTTTCGCAGCGAAGGAAAAAGAGAGAATGGGATGTGACTGGTGAGAACACAGAAGGATGAAGATGGCGTCTATTTGAGGGAAAAGACGGTTAGGAAAGTGTTCTTAGACTATTGGAAGGGGAGAGAGAGGAAGACTGTGAGTAAGGCAGGGTGGCTACTCTTATAGCAAAATTGGAGGATTTGGGAAGATTTCGAATCTACTGAACTTAGTGCTTAATGTGTTTATGTTTTATATATTTCATTTTGATATTTGGAAGTATTCTTTATATAGCAAAAAATATTAGATGCAGGGCCGGGCGCGGTGCCTCACACCTGTAATCCTAGCGCTCTGGGAGGCCGAGGCAGGCGGATTGTTCGAGCTCAGGAGTTCGAGACCAGCCTGAGCAAGAGCGAGACCCCGTCTCTACCAAAAATAGAAAGAAATTAACTGGACAGCTAAAAATATATATAGAAAAAATTAGCTGGGCATGGTGGCGCATGCCTGTAGTCCTAGCTACTCGGGAGGCTGAGACAGTAGGATTGCTCGAGCCCAGGAGTTTGAGGTTGCTGTGAGCTAGGCTGACGCCACGGCACTCGCCCCAGGCAAGAGAGTGAGACTCTGTTTCAAAAAAAAAAAAAAAAAAAAAAAAATTAGATGCAAAAAAGTTCTACGGAAAAATGAAAAAGGTCTTTATCTGAATGCCTTTTAAAGCATTTGAGCCATGAATTGTGAATTTCTAGTTATTTGTTTAAATTTACAATTTTTATTTTACTTTGAGTGACAAGAGTGTAGAGCAGAATAATTATAATTCTTGGTTCGTAGCACATTTGTTAAGTTATTTTTAATAATATCATAAGCACATGTAAACCCAACTCCCCAAACAAAAACTGAGATAACACCCTATGTCTGACACTGTGGACGCCCCGCCCCCGTGTATCACCCTGCCTCTCCGCACCTGAGCTAACCACCATTATGAGTTGTTTCGTCATTACTCACCTTTTAAAATATAGTTTTACTGAGTATTTATGCATTCCTAAGAAGCAGGTAGTTTTATTTTTGCTGTTTTTAGCTTTATACAAAGGGTATCATGCTATCTTGAGGGACCTTTTTTTTTGCTCTTAAGACGTTGTCACTAGGACATATCCATATGGCTGTAACTCTGGTTCATTTGTTTTGTCTGATGTGTAATATTCCACTGTGTGAATGTCCCACAGTTTCACTCACCATTTTCTTCTCAATGGGCATCTGGGCTGCTCCAGGGTTTTGCTATCATGAACGGTGCCACTAGAACATGCTTCCTGTTGTACATGGGCAACTGCTGGGTCATGGGTTTGTGAATGACCAGGTTTAGGGGAAAATACCAAACACTTTTTCAAATTGATGAATGATTTCCACCAACAATGCATAAGGGATCCACAACTTTTCAACACTTGATATTATCAGACTTTTTACTTTTTGCTGTTTTGCTGGGTATAAAATGGGACCTCATCGTGGTCTTGGTTGGTACTTCTGTGACCACAAGGTAAGGTGAATATCTCTTCATACATTTGTTGGCTGTGTGTGTTTTCTCTTCTGTGAGTTGCCTATTCATATCTTCAAAATTTTTTATTAAATTATTTGTGTTCTTATTGATTGGTACAAATACTTTTTATATGCTTCATATTAAACCTTGTCAGTTGTATGTATAGCGAATGACCTCCCAACTTTCTAACCCATGTTTTCATGTTATTTAAGGTTTCTTTTGATGAACAACAATTTTAATACATCAAATTTATCCATTTTTTCTTTTATAGTTA
>RJWJ010000900.1:127692-165406 GCA_004363605.1 Indri indri
ACTACAGGCATGCGCCACCATGCCCGGCTAATTTTTTCTATATATATTTTTAGCTGACCAATTAATTTCTTTCTATTTTTGGTAGAGACGGGGTCTCGCTCTTGCTCAGGCTGGTCTCGAACTCCTGAGCTCAGAACGATCCGCCCGCCTCGGCCTCCCAGAGTGCTAGGATTACAGGCGTGAGCCACCGCGCCCGGCCGAGTTTTTAAATTATTATTTAAATTTTTTTTTTTTGGAGATAGGGTCTCATTTTGTTGCCCAAGCATGAGAGCAGTGGCTTGATCATAGCTCACTGCAACCTCAAATTCCTGGGCTCAAGCCATCCTCTTGACTCAGCCTCCTGAGTAGCTGGGACTATAGGCGCACACCACCATGCCCGGCTAATTTTTCCATTTTTTGAGAGAGGGGGTCTCACTGTTTTTCTCAGGCTAGTCTCGAACTCCTGACCTCAAGTGATCCTCCCTCCTTGGCATCCTATAGTGCTAAGATTACAGGTATGAGCCACTGTGCCTGGCCTTATTTTAAAATATTTTTTCCAAGATGTTTTAACACATATTTTTTACAATAAATTTTTCTTAGATAATGCTATTCATTAAATTCTAGAGCATTTCTGTTTTCAAAAAATCTTGGAGACGAAAAGTAATTTGATTAAAAAAACAAATAAAATAAGCCCTTAAATTCAGAGAATTCAACTGCTGTAATCCCCTGACTGAATAACGGTATCAGAGTTTATGACTAAAGAGATGAGAACCAGTGTTTTACTTTGAGTATTCTTCAGCTGTGGTTTTGCTGTTGGGATAAGAGAAGTGGGAACAATTTAGTCAAAACTGAAATCTGGTTTTATATACTGTGTAAATACGTGTGCATATATGTATATGTTTGTCCCTTAGTATATGTGAATTCCAGGCAGCAACACTAATAAAATATTACAATCCGTAAGGATGATTTTGTAATACTGGATAGATATTATCACTTATGCTTTTAAAAGAAATATTTCATTATTCCAAGAATCATTTCTCTAGTCCATTCTGAGACACCGGCAAAAAAGATTAGTGGTAGAAATATTTTGGCATAATGGAAGGAGAATAAAATGATTACAAAATATTTGGAAAAACGGCTAAATATCCAGGCACTATACACTAAACTTTTACATTCTGCCACTTTTCAAATTCAGAGAATAAAGGAATTAGAGAGATGTACAAACTAAAATAACGGTTTTTCCACCAAATTGTTGAGTTATATAAGGAGGAAGGTAATTGAAGGGTGCATGATCCTACCTTTAACAATCTTTTTTTTTTGTTTGTTTGTTTTTTTTTTGAGACAGAGTCTCACTCTTTTGCCCAGGCTAGCGTGCCATGGCGTCAGCCTAGCTCACAGCAACCTCAAATTCCTGGGCTCAAGCAATCCTACTGCCTCAGCCTCCCGAGTAGCTGGGACTACAGGCATGCGCCACCATGCCCGGCTAATTTTTTCTACATATTTTTAGTTGTCCAATTAATTTCTTTCTATTTTTAGTAGAGACAGGGTCTTGCTCTTGCTCAGGCTGGTTTTGAACTCCTGAGCTCAAACAATCCGCCCGCCTCGGCCTCCCAGAGTGCTAGGATTACAGGCGTGAGCCACCGCGCCCGGCCTACCTTTAACAATCTTGCCCGTTCAACTTTTTATACAAACTCTTTGCAATATAAATTCCTCATTAGACAAATTTCCTAGAAACCAAAAGTTCTTTTTTTTAACTTTTAGAAATGAATTTCTTTAACAAAGTAGCCAACATGTCATTCCAAATTGTGACCAGATGTCTTAATGTTTGCAGAAAAAAGTCTTTTTATTTTATCATTTCACATGTGCGCAGGTGTGTATATTTATATAATTTGTTTATGTGTAATAGATTATGGCATAGGAAAACATTAAACAGACCAACAGATGTATTTGGCTAAGTGGCCATGTAATAGGTAATGTATTCTGTTCTTTGGTTGTTGAGACTATGTTCAAATAGAAATGGAAAGAAGTTTATCACTATAAACAGGTTTGATTTCCTTAAAAGGCAGTTGTTTCTTTTTTCCTTTGCTTCTCTGGAGAATTGGCTATAAACTGGGAATACTTATCCTCTGACTCATTTGCAGAGCAGCACTACGGCATGTAGAGTTCAGATAAAATTATAATTAAATGGACCCTAATTTGACTCTGTGGAGCAAGAGAGTAATTTCTGAAAGGAAATTTTACAGACTGCATTTTCTTAAATCTACTTTGTGGGTAAAATAAGTCCTTCCTTTTTAAAAAAAATGCTTAATCCAAACATTGGGATGAGATTTTCATCTGCCTTTAACTCAATATATTTAGTTTGCCAAAAGTCATGACGTACATAATTATATTAAGTAGTGATAATTTAATTCCTATTCAAGTATTTCAAAGGTAATGCAATGACTATTTTAGATTTCCAAGTCCATCGAATTGCATATTTAAAAATTTTAAAGTATTATTAAAAATACTATTTCAACTAGACTGCATAGGCTAAGATTAAGATGATTATAAAACTAAATACATATTTTAAAAATCCTATAGCCGCACCAAACAGAAATGTTCTTTGCCATTTTTAGCGAGGTGAATGAATATACTGTTTGAATGTGGCCACTGGCTCACTCATGCGCACAATGTGAGATCTTCCAAAATACTCATTGATTGTTGAATCAAAAAGACTTGCTTATCGAATGCTTACATAAAGTGAAGGAGAGCAATTATACGGCATTAGCATGAGGGAAAGTGCTAGCAGATCATTACTCTCCTTCTTCCCAGCCTGGATTAAGCCTCGGTACCTCTCAGGCTCGTGCTGCATCAGCCATTTGTAATTGGTGAGAGCTGGATTTGGAGCCAAAATCTCTTTGTAATCACTGTACTGAGCCATATTCTGTCCTCATAGTTTGGCTACTTTCTTTATACCAATGTAATTGAATGAAAAGAGAAAAGTTTATTCACCTGGATATCAACCTTTGAAACTGTTTTGATGTCAATAAACATCAGCGAGGGCTCCCTGTGAGTCAGAGCAGGCGCTGGGCACGCTGTCATGGAGGGGGTCAAATGCGCGACCCAGCGAGTGTAATCGGATTTTGTAAGTCTCATCCTAGAAGATGGTGTAGGGCGCAGAAGAGGCACAAAGGAGAATGGAGAGAGATGATCAGGAAGCTTTCTAGAAGACGGAACGCATAGCTGAAGCTTGGAAAGGGAGGTGTGGGTCAGGATGGAGGGAGGAGGGCAGGAAGTAATAGAGGCCACAGCATGGTCTGGGGTGTGCCACCACCAGAGCTTCAGTGGGCACCCATGTGGGGCCGGCTGCGGCTGGAGGGTGGCACACAGCACACGGTAGCACTTAGGAAAGTGGAGAGTCAGGCAGGACCACATTATGGGGGCACTTGTGATCTCTGCTAAGAGGTTGGAGTTTAATGAAGGCAACAGGGATCCATCAAAAACATCGCAGTCGTGGGAATGACATGACCAGCCCATGGAGGACGTGCTGGTGGGTGAGTGACCGAAGGCTCAGTGGGAGAGCAGGTGTGAGATCACTGTCCCAGCACCGGTTACAGGGATGAGGGGTGGCAAAGAGGAGATAGACACCATCAATGCAAAATAGTTAGATCCCGTAGGATAAGGTGGTTGAAGAGATGTGGAGAGCAGTGAAGGAAAAAGAGGAACCTGGGATGACTTGAGTCATTGAGCAGATTTTAGTGTCATTCGTGAAGACAGTGACTGTAGGAGAAGGATTAGGGACACAAGAAAGATAAGGACTTGACGTTTACATATTTGGAGTGTGAGTTTCCTGGAGGATAACCAAGGTGCCCATGTGCGATCGTATGTAAGGACTCAGAGCTCAGGACAAAGGGAGGGATTTGGAACTTATCTGTGTACAGCTGGTGGCTGAGGTCATTGGTGTGGGTGAGATCACCCATGCCATGAAAAGCAACTTTTATCTAAGTGATCCGATTGCACATGTATTAGAGTAGATACAAGAATACTTGGCACCTACAATGGGCGCACCACCAGGTCCTTGTTCTATCTTGGACCGCAGGCTCTAAGAACAAAATAACCTACCATGGAACAGAGGAAAAATAATAATTTTCTTAGTCTTTCCCTAAACTGTAAAGTAATTTAACTCTGTAGTTTTAGTGTGATATAAGAAATGTATATTTCATACTCCAACTTTATTAAAATTGTGTATGGGTACAATTTTGCTAAGGTTGAAATGAATCTTAAATAAATATTGTCACCACACACACATGAAACCATTTCTTTTTGTGGACACCAATCATGTAGTAACCAGGCAGAAGGCGGGCAAACTGGCCCCACCAAGAACGCTCGCCTGTGGCTCGGGAGATTGTTGTCAAGACCCACCTGAGTTCGCTACCTGGCCTTTAAATGCTGGAATTCTGTAGGATTTCGTGGTCCGTGCGCTGTCTTCTCACTCTGCACACTGTGCCTTGAAGATCATTTCACTCTCCTAAGTGCTCTGACCACCGCTGCGCTGTTCAGGATGCCCACGTCTGTATCTTCAGCTCTGTGCGACACCCAGGCTGATGCATCTAGGACAGACCCGCCCACGCCACTGCCTTGGTCATAGCCCTTTGCTGCTTCCCCATTCCCTCCAGAACAAAGCCAGAGCTCTTTAGCTTGGAAAAATCAATCCTTTATCAGTGACGTCCTGTCTAATTCTCCAGCCTTATCTTTTTATTACTACTTGAGCTTTAAATTCCAGCAATACCAAATTGCTTATAGCTGCTCTTTTTATGCGAGACACGCTCGCACGCGCACACACACACACACACTCTCTGACATCTTGGCTTCGCTCTTGCCTCTCCCTCGATATGCAATTCTCTCCCTCTTCCGCCTTGTCACCTTTTGTCACCTCCCCAGATAGCCAGTCTTGGCCCGAATTAATTACCTCACCTCAGTGTTTTCATAACCCTCTGTGCATGTCTTTGTCACTTTGCACATTGTGTCACAATTATCTGTGTGTAGGGCTGTTTCCCTCACTACCCTGGGAGCTCCCTGAGGGTTAGGACTGTGCCCTCTCCATGCTCGTACCCAAGCGTCTAGCATATTCTTATAATAAATGAGCAACGAATGAAGGTGAAAGGCAAACTCACATGGAAAATGCATCTTTGTACTTCAGTGTAACTTTTTAGTCGTTGAGTAATTCCAGTCAACCACATGTAGATTTGTTACTCTCAAGTTGGTTTTGTTACTCTTTTTTTTTTTTTTTGAGATAGAGTCTCACTCTGTTGCCTGGGCTAGAGTGCTGTGGCGTCAGCCTACCTCACAGCAACCTCAAACTCCAGGGCGCAAGTGATCCTCTCGCCTCGGCCTCTGAGAGTGCCAGGATTACAGGCGTGAGCCACCGTGCCCGGCCTTGTTACCCCTTTTAATTATCAGATTCTAATCAGATGCTGTCTAAAGTAGACATATCTCCGCATGATGGACAGGGCTATTTCTTTGTCTCAGGAAATCCTTATGTCTTAGAGGAAAAAAGTTGGCTTTCTGGTCCGAGACCTACAGGTAGATGACTTCTTCTGGAAGTGAAAACATGCTGTATCTGTGGTGCTCGGTACTTTATCCTTCCAAAGAATTCCCTGAGGAAACTTCACTGGTTACTTTCTAGTCTGATGGGGTTGTCCAACAGGTTTTGTTCTTAACTCTTCTTTCTTTCTTTCTTTCTTTTTTTTTTAACTCTTTTCTACCTACATATTCACAGAATGTACATATTTGCTCCCTACATATTCTCCTGGGACCTCCGTATTCATACAAAGAGACACATACCGCATTTGCTCTGGAGAACAGAGGGCTAAGCTAGCAGCTTTTCCCAGTATGTTAACTCCAGGCATTTTCTGGTTTCTGTTATTCGTGACTATAAGGCTGCTATTATAATAGGATAGAGGACATAGTGTTGTATTACATTTTAAACTCCAGGAAAAAGTGTCCTGTGCTAATCACACTATATTTGGGGATCCCAGACAGCTAATAGGCTCAGTCTATCAAAAAGAAATAAGATCTTTTTATCATCACCCATATTGCACAGTATAATCCAGCCTTGTGGACTGGCCAGCCTTATCCACCTTCAATTATACATCTGTGCTAATGGCACAAAGTAAATTTTTTAAATAACGTCATCAATTCCATGGGCATATAATAAGAGTACTGTGGTATTCAGGTTTCTTGCATATACTTGTGGAAAGGTCTTCTCTGCCACACACGGCATGATGGCAGCTTCAGAAAATTGGGACTTTAGCCATATTTCAGAAGTATTATAGTCTAACAACCCAAATATGGACCTTTTGGGTTGCTTCCTAGCTCTGAGTAAAAGCAAGATGGTTAGTGGAGCATCTCTTCTAGAACATACTACCAGATGCTGGCTGCTGAGTGCAGCCTGCAGACCCGCCAGGAAGACGCTGGCTCTTCCCACTGCTGTGACCTCACGCTGCCTCTACATGGCGGCTCCTTCTCAGCTTCCCCGACCTCTCCCTACGGGAAAATCCTTGCACGGGGAAAGGACAGACATTTCAGCAGGCTGCACTCAAAAAACTGAGTTCATGTGGCAACATGTTTTTTAAGAAAGTCTTCAGGGGATTGTTATTCGAAGTTTCCATTAGTGCTGATCTCAGCTGGAATAATTTGCCCTTCTATGTAATTTGTGATTCAATACATATGTAGTTGACAGGAGCTGTCTAGGTGCATCAGATTTTACACATCTGTCAGTAAATCAAAGGTTTAGATGGGAAAGGTGATACCCAGGTGCCTTGAGTGGGTGTGCAGCATTCCCCAGCACATTAAGGAGCAGCAGATCCATGCAAAGCCACAGACACACATCACAAAGCCATTTCTGCTGTTGCAGGTGTATCCTTGCTCCAGGACTGCACATGTCTGCAGGAATCTTCTGCCCATTTTCCCCGAACGTGGGGATCTAGAATTGGCAGAAGAGGGTCATATAGTATAACTTCAATGAAAAATACAGAAACTTTTAATTTGGCATTGCCTTTTAGGTGTTATCATGGGGGATGAAACATAACCATGAGCATTTGGAGTTAATATGTACCTGTGCGTTGGCAACATAGTAGCCAATAGGGGATTCGGAGCAAAGAAGGTTGAGGCCCTTGGTCCGGGTTGGTGGATGGGTCGTGCATGCAGGCATTTCCCCTCCTCTTCTGCCCACACATGCTCAGCTTTTCAGGCACTTGACAGAGCCATTGGCCCTGGTCCCGAGATATGTGGGCACACCACCTGTGCAGGCACGGCGAAGTGCTGAAGAAACTCCAAAACGATATGGAGAAATTTTCCTTTAGATTGTCTTCTCTGGCCAGGCAAAGCTTAGTACTAGGAAATTTCACAGTCTATCCTGCTGGCATCTCAGCTGTTTTAGATGTCTAATGTTCTATAGATCAGGAGTCCCCAACCGATGGTGAGTTGTGTAATTATTTCGTTATGTATTTCGATGTAGTAATAATAGAAAATAAAGTGCACGATAAATGTAATGGACTTGAATCATCCCAAAACCATCCTCCCCCCTACCCTCATAGTCCGTGGAAAAATTGTCTTCCATGAAAATGGCCCCTGGTGTCAAAAAGGTTGAGGACCATTGCTATAGGTGACTACAGAGCTTGCAAAGGCTGTTGCTGCTGCTGATACCTGGAGATATATACAGTCTATAGCTATAATTTGAATTTTTGGAAAATTTAGCTGTGCTACCAACTTTGGGAAAAGGCATTTTGCTCGTATTTGTTGCACTGGCATTGTACAGAAATTGGTCAGGAAACTGTATGGATCTAGAAAGATGAAACTTTCCCCCTACCTTTGCCTTTATAATGCACTGTATCCAATCTGTTCCTTTGTGAATACATCTTGGACTCCATCCTGGGAGCGGGAGGTGTCTGCAGGGTGCTTGGGATCTGCAGAGGCCGGGTTGCCTGGCTCTCATTGGAGGGTTGCTAGGCAACGCAGAAGGAACTTTCAAACAGCCTAGATGTCCCTGCCTGGCCTGCCGCCATTCTCCAACAAGGCAAGTCGGCGCAGTAAATTAGAACTGGATGGTGACGGTTGACGTGTTACCCTTTAAGAAGTGTTGATATTTTATGGCAAGAGGTTTGTTTGTACAGAGCTAATCAGTCCATGTAGGGGTTTATTAACTAATTGGTCAGAATCAAAACTTATAAAAAAGCATTTGGAAAACAGTCATCTGTAATTATGCTAAAGGAAAAAAACCCATACAATGAAGTCAGAAGTGTTGATCTTTGACAACGCCTGCCAGCCTGCATCTAAATTCATGTGGGAAGAAATACATTTAAAATAGGTCCTTCTATACTAAACTTAAAAAAAACTTCTCCGAGCACAAAAAAACAGATGGCATAGGTCTCATTAGGTCAGAACCGATACTTTGACACTTGAACTTCCAGACTAGTCCCAATGGCATCCAGACGTTTGCAGTGATACTTCTCTAGAAAGATTAGACATTACCCAAAAAGTCTCAGGTCATCCCCACACAAATACAGAAACATCCTTTTTCTTTAACCCTCTTTTATTTGTTCCTTTATTTTGTAAATGTCTGATGGAGGAAATTAGCCTGTTGATTAGAGCGAACCAAAATGCTTAAAACTAGTTCTCTTGGGATACTGTGAGACCAGTTTTGACTATGTCGTATTTTGATGTTTATATACTTATATAAAAATGCATACAGAGTAAGATGTAAAGCAACTTCAAGAGCCATGGGAAATGAATGGTCTCTTGTTCATGAACTAAGCCACATTCCACAGCAGTGTGCTCTTTTCCTACACTGCGTTTGTCTCGTCGTAGGACTTTTAACGTTGTACTAAACTCACTTGTTTAATCAATAGTTTTCCATAGAAGGCTGTAAGCTCTGTGGGGAAGGAACCGTGTCTGTTTCATTCACTGTTTCCTTGCCAGCATTTAGGAAAGCGCCTGGTCCTTGGCCATATAAAGAAAAAGACAAGAAGAAGGGAAGATGTACAGAAAGAGAAAGGAAAGAAGGAAGGGAGGATGGAAGGAAAGAAAGAAGGATGGAGGAGAGGAGAGAGGAAGGAACAGGGGACAAGGAGAAAGAGCAGAAGCGAATAAAGTAAAATAAAGTTTATTGAGTGGCTTCTTTTTATTTGCCATAAAAATACAGAACTGCCTAATTCTTTGGACCTTTTCAGATGTAGGTGAATGTTTTTAGGTCTGCATGAATAACTGAGTTGTACATATCTCTAAATTTATATTGGCATACGTTGAAGACTTCAGAATGTCCTTTAAGAAAATCAAATACTCTCTCAAAGTTTTAGAACCATGAGGTTTTGAATCTTATTCTGGCTAACTATGTAGAAAAAATAAGAAATATGTTTGGCTATCCTTTTCTAAGTGAAGAGCCGGCTTTTAGTCTTTAATGGAAGAACTCGTACTTCATTTCTTCTTCAGTTGCATCCCACCCCTCACTGTAGCCAAATGATTTCTCCAAATCCTCATTTTTTTTGTTTCTATAGTTGGAATACTTCAGTTATCTCCCAAGAATCTATAAAATTGAAATACCTTTTCCCTAAGCTAACTATAATGGAAAGCTTCAAAAAATACATATGGGCCGGGCGTGGTGGCTCACGCCTGTAATCTTAGCACTCTGGGAGGCCGAGGCGGGAGGATCGCTCAAGGTCAGGAGTTCGAGACCAGCCTGAGCAAGAACGAGACCCCCGTCTCTACTAAAAAAAAAAAAATAGAAAGAAATTATCTGGATAACTAAACATATATATATATATATATAAAATTAGCTGGGCATGGTGGCACATGCCTGTAGTCCCAGCTACTCGGGAGGTTGAGGCAGGAGGATTGCTTGAGCCCAGGAGTTTGAGAGTGCTGTGAGCTAGGCTGACGCCATGACACTGTAGCCTGGGCAACAGAGTGAGACTCTGTCTCACAAAAAAAAAAACAATTGAAAAAAATACATATGTACTTTTTATAATCAATATATATATTGTTTATCATAATTCATAGATTGATCTGGATTCATTCACACTTCATCAGTTAGCACACTTCATCAACCCAGTTGTCACGGATGCATATGTTTGGTTTCTGATTTATTTATTTTCTATATTTTGCCATTAGAAGAAAAAGGCAAAGGACTAAGCAAGTGGCTAGTATTAGTTTAGTAAATAAAAATTACATCTTTGATATTATATTGTTGGAATAGATTTTTGTGATGGTAAACATCTTTAGATTAATGTTCATAATAAGGGCCCTGTAGGGTGGTAACTAAGAATTTGCAGGGAATCTGTGAGTGTGCAACACTGCATCAGGTGTGCCAGCCTAGACGACTGGTCGTACCTAGGTTGCCTTAATTAGATTACACATACCTTGAGAAGAGGGCATTATCTGACTTGTCAATTATTTACCCATGGTGATGACTCACATGAATATTTGTTGAATTGAATTAAGGAGTAAAATGAGTGCTATATACAATAAACATTTCATTATAAGGAATATTAATTATATCTATCATTAATATGTTGTGTAAACTAAGATATGAAAATACTATCACATCTTAGACACATGTTCAATAAAGATAGATTTAATACCTTATAGGACTTTTCAATTTAAAAATAATATTGTTGCATTCTCAAAAAAACTACAAAATTAGGAATTCATAAGTGAAGCAATTCCCAACTGAAGAGTTTGTGACTTGTCCACATTCACAGAACTGGAAATGGCAGAGCTGAGGTGGGAACCTATGTTCTCTCTGACCACTAGTTTGGGTGTTTGCTATGATATTTCAACTATTTTATAGCTGACATTTCAATTTATGAGAACACTTAATTCCCCAAGGATCCGGGCTCAATATGCTGTTAATGTTTTTAACATTTATGAAAAATTACAAAATGGTAGGCTTCTTTGTGAAAAACTTTATAAAGTACAGCCATGATATGCTCCCAAGAAGCTTGGCTCCTTCTAGAAGGGAGGGAGGGGAAGAAATCCTATATTGAAATGAATCCATAGCGTTCCTTTTCCCTATTATCTAAACTGTATGAAGAATCCATCTCTGCTGTACAGATCAGAAATACCCTGGAGTCAGTGAGGCATAGAAAATTACGTAAGCAAATCATTGGGATCCCAGAGTCTCGGAAACCAGCTCCACACCCAATCCTTTACCACCCACCTGTAAACAATTCATCTCTTCCCATTCCTTTGGCTTATTGAATCAAGAGCTCTTTGGTTGGAATTGCCAACAAGTGCCTCAGGCTTTTATGGAATGCCTAGTACAGGGTCGACCTTACACATAATTAAATAATCAGTAAATATTTATTTCCTGGGTGAAAACTTTTCACGGCATCAGTCATTAATTTGAATTTGGTGAGTTATAGTTCTTTCGTTCTGAATTAAATACCACTCATTGCTCAAGATGTCTACTTTTATAAAACCTCTCTGTCCCTGCTACACATTTGGGAAGCTATGACTCCAGCACAGTGCGCCAGCTGCCAAAAACCATTTGATCTCACGGCCATCCACTTCCCTGTCATCTTTTTTTTCAGCAGGCATCTTTTTTCCTAACCAAAATAGTATAGTTTCCAAGCAGTCTTCTAATAATGTATTTCCAACTATTATAAGAATTTTCACTTCAGAGATCCCTTGAGGTTCACAAATAGATGAAAGCATTTTCTCTGCTCTACCTGTACCCCGAGACAGAGGGGCCACTGACCCTGCAGGAACCAAAGCAGCATTTAGGGTGGGATTCAAAAGATGATTCTGGTTTAGACAAAGAAGTGCTTTAAAAGGCTTCCTATCCCTGCCTTCGGAATTATAGCAGAGCTTTGAGGTTTAAACTGGTTTGTATCTGACTGGTTATGGTTAATAAAATAAGAAATTTTATCCTGTGAAAGTGAGCATCTTGAAGAATCTATGTTCTGCTAGTTATAAAACTCAATTGCTTAGACTGGTTCTGGCTTATTTTAGCCAACAAATACCTAGATTTCATGTTTTATAGGTAATCAATTGTTTTTTCCTGGTTAAGTAAGACGCTTTCATGGGAACTGAGCACACACTGAATTTAGGCTTAGTGTTTGCCATAAAAATGATGTTTTCTGTGTCAACATTAAGTTGAAATGTAAGAACACACGTGCAAGAATTTTTCTGTAATTTGAAATTGGAAATCTTAAATAACTGTTGTTAATAAAAGTGATAGAAATGTAGTTGATACTTCACTGGGATCATTGTATCGGAACAAGAATCCATCTTTATGGAACATTCCTTACAAACTTCCTGAGGCCCTTGTAACAAAATTTCCCACTTCCCTCTGGCTGTAGGAATCTTGTCCATGAATAGTGACACTGTCAGGAAACACAGACTGTAACGTGCTTTACCTGAAAATTCGCAATTTTATTTTTAAACCAGAACTTGCTAAAATCCATTTTTCTAAGGGTGGCACTGAATAAAAGGACATAAAAATAATTGTCAAGGGAAAGAGACCAGTGAAAACATTTTATATCAATGCCGAAAAGAAAATAAATGGGTTTTCTTGAATTTCTTGAATTCAAATTCAAAGGAAAGCCTTAACTTTCCTTTACTAATATGCTGGCAAAACAATATTTATTATAGGTTTCCAAACTTGGAATACATCAAGTAAAATAAAAAAGGAACAAGGTAGACCTTTAAGTAGGGTTATTTAGGGTAGTGCATCCTAGACTTTTTACTGCAATGCCGTACATAGGCAATGAAAATACGTCTACAGCATTTTGGGCAAACAGGCAAGGCTGCTCCTGACCAGAGTCTTGGTCTCCCTGGGGCCCTGGTCAGCTGCCCTGAGGACGGAGGGATAAACCAACACCTTTAGCACACCAAGGGCCCACAAGTCAGCAGCTAGGTTGATAATATTTAGCCTCAGTATGTATTTGTGGTTTTCACTTTTTAAATTTACATATAAAGCATAGATGGATGGTAAAATTTGAACCCAGTTAAGGACATACTACTAATATGGGTCAAAAACCCAGTTCTATAGAAGCATAATTATGAAAGATTGGAAAACAGCATGCAAAATAGCTTATGGTTCTTGCAGTCCTGGTGTTGAGAAGTTACCAAAATCTTAAGCAAATGAAGAAATTATTTAAATAGTTAGTATAATCTTCTCACAAGGTCATTAACACTGTAGGATTGCTAAATTGATTGTAGGTGCTTTTTCACTGATACTAGCCCTGCAAGGAGGAAGATGGATTGAGTTTATGCACATAGAATGAAATGTTTTCTGTGAAACTGCTCTAGATCTGCTTTAAGTCCTTATTAAATTTTTAGTTGAAATGTTGGTTAACATTTGTTCTAAAAGAGATACTGATGGTTACAGAAACCAGTTTTGTTTTTTTTTTTTTTTTTTTTGAGACAGGGTCTTGCTCTGCTGCTCAGGCTTGAGTGCAGTGGTACAATCATACCTCACTGCAACCTCACACTCTAGGGCTCAAGTGATCCTCCTGCCCCAGCTTCCCAAGCAGCTGGAATTACAGGTGTGAGCCATGATGCTTGGCTAAAATATTTTTTATTTTGCAAAATTATTTCACAAAAAATATTTTCTATTTTTGGTAGAGACAAAAAGGGATCTCACTATGTTGCCCAGACTGGTCTCCGACTCCTGGCCCCAAGCATCCTCCTGCCTCAACCTCCCAAAGTGCTAGAATTACAGGTGTAAGCCACCACATTTGGCCAGAAACCAGTTTTTTACATAAACTGGGATTTGTATGATTCTGAGATCAGTCTTAAAGAAATCTCTTGGCTGCTAAGTGGACTCTTTTTCACTTTCTTTCTGAGAATGGGATATTACTTTACACCTATTTGGATAAGAATCAGCATTAGGAATCATTTGTTTGCATGTGTCAAAATACACTCAAACCGCTTAAATCTTTTAATAACAGAATTCATTGGCTCATGTAATTGAAAAGTCCATTGTGAGAACTGGCTTAGGCAAGGTTTGGTCTGCTGGTCCCTGTGATGTGACGAGGTCCAGGTCTTTCTCTCTTTAGTTATTTGCTTGGTTTCCTTGTTATTCATTCTAGGCAGATTTCTCCTTGTGGTTCTCACATGTCTCCTCACTACTGTAGAGACTACTGGCTTGCCTATCCACAGCTGGTGGGAAGAAAGCATATTTGTCCCAGAATTCCCAAGAAATTGGAACAGGATTGAGTCACATGCTCAACCCTGACCCAATCCCTGTGGCTACAGAAATGGAATGCACCAAATGCTTAGCCTAGCTTCAAACCCCTCCTCCAATCTGCAACTTGATGCTAACATACTAAATGAATCAGCAAATGGATACTCGTGGATGTTACAGTGGTGAGAATAGGTGCTAGAGACATAACCAGCTATGCAATGAAACCTTAGAAATAGAATGAAATGCCTTTCTGACTGATCAAATTTTATAAAACATTAATGCAAAATGGTCATTTGGTCTCTGCAGGTACCACTTGTGGCAATGAACCACCTACCACCTTCTGAGACAGCTTGTTTGATTTTTGAGCAATTCAGTCTGGAAAGGCCTTCCTTACATTGAGCACAAATTTGCTATCCCTTGTCCTTCATCCATTGGTCATTGTTTTGCCCTTTTTAGACACAAAGAGTAAATTCAATTGTTACACATTACAGCCTTCCTAATATATACTAAAGTAGTTAAGATAGTCATCCTAAGCCTCTTTTCTCCCGACTCACTATCCCGCATTCTCTCATCTGTTCTTAATACTAAAAGGTTTAAAACATCCCTCACTCCTCTGGCCACTCTTCCTTGAATGAATTCTGGTTAATCAATTCCAACTCACACACACAGTTCTGTGTACGGACATAGAGACTCCCAGTGAGGCCATTGAGAACTAGTTTATTGCCATCTGTGTGAGTAAAAAGAGATTGAGGAAAAGGAGGCTAAATCTTGTGCAACATAGCTTTAACAGCAGTCTGCGGAAGAAGCCAGTCTTGGAAATGATTACCTAAACTAAAACATCCACAGCCAGAACGTGTGCAAAAAATATGTTTTAGAACATGATCTCTCTAATCTGTAATCATTACTATTGGGCTTGATTGCTAATTTTTTTTATTGTTGGGGGCTTGATATTTGACTTTTAAAATCTTATGAATTAGTGTTTTAATCAATATGTGTCTATTATAATAACACAGTCACGTACCACAGAGCGACGGCCAACAACAGACAGTGTATATAATGGTGGTCCTATAAGATTATAATACTGTATTTTCAGTGTACTTTTTTATGTTTAAATATATTTAGATGCACAAATATAGTTGGCCCTTGAGCAATATGGGGGTTGGTGAGGCAACTCCTCACGCAGTCGAACATCCACGTGTAACTTTTGACTCCCCCAAGACTTTACTAATAGCCTACTGTTGATTGACAGCCTTGCTGATAAACAGTTGATGAACACATGTTTTGTAGTTGTATGTATTATATGCTGCATTCTTACAATAAAGTAAGCTAGAGAAAAGAAAATGTTTAAAAAATCACAAGGAAGAGAAAATATATTTGCTATTCATTAAGTGGAAGTGGATCATCATGAAGGTCTTCATCCTCATCGTCTTCACGTTGAGTAGGCTGAGGAGGAGGAGGAAGAGAAGGGGCTGGTTTTGCTGTCTCAGGGTGGCAGAGGGGAAGAGGTGGAGGAGGTAGGGGGGAGGCAGGAGAGACGGAAACACTCAGTATAACTTTCATTGAAAAAAATCCTCGTGTAGTTGGACCCACACAGTTCAAACCCATGTATTTCAAGGAGCAACTGTGCTTATCCATTGTATCACAGTTGCCTACAGTAGTCGGTAGAGTGACATGCTGTCCAGGTGTGTAGCCTAGGAGCAATAGGCCACACCATATAGCCTAGGTGTCTGGTAGGCTACACCATCTAGGTTTGTGTGAATACTCTCTGTGATGTTTGCCTAAGGGTGCATTTCTCAGAATGTATCCCCATCATTAAGCAATGCATGACTGTATATGTATGAACTATTTTATTTTATTTTATTTTTTGAGACAGGGGTCTTGCTGTGTTGCCCAATCTGGTCTCAAAATCCTGGGCTCTATGGATCCTCCTGCCTCAGCCTCCCGAAGAACTATTTTAAGATAATTCTTTTTCTTTTCTCTTATAAGATGAAAGTATTACATCAAAATGACCTTGTTCAAATACTATATATAATTTGAACTCTCAATTCTCTCCTTACTGTGAATGTTCTCCAGCAGACTGACAACCTCCCAGGGTGCACAACTTGAAGCATTTTGTAAAGGAATTTTGACAAACAGATGGTCCCACAGCTATTCTGTGGGGGTAGACAGATTTCTTCCACCTACTTTCTCCATTTTCGCCATCCTGTCTCATCACTGCCACCTAGAAAACACTGAGGAAATTTGGTGATACATAAAACCTAGTATCGCTAACAGTCACTGTTAAGTCCGTGGTGTCCCTGTGTTCTTCCTTCCATGGAATATTTACACGGGTGATAACTCTGAAAAGGACTGGCCCACAGTCTGACACAGGAGTGGGAAGCAGTTCAGCATTGATTTAAGGAGAGCCGGTAATGAGGTGTCTGGAGCTCCTCTCTCATCCAGTCCCCCACCGAGTCCTGTAAATCAAACCTACTTCCGCACTGCACTTAAAGCACATTCTCTTCCTCCCATGTGCGCTGGGTCTAATCATCCTCATCAGCCACTTGGGACTTCTGCAACAGCCCCCAAACTGGTCTCTTCCCACCCTCTAGTCTGTTTTCCAAACAGCAACCAGATGACTTTAAAATGCAAACAGAATTGTTTCTCTTCACTCAAAACTCTCCAGTTGCTTTTCACTGCGCACTCAGGGTGAGATACAGAATTCCTCACAAGTCTTGCAAGGCCCTGCCTGCGTGTCCCGGCTCATCTCCCTCCATTCTGTGATTGCTCAATACATTCCAAATATACTCATTGTTTTTCATTTCCATTACTAGAATAAGCTCTTTTCGGCCTCAGGGCCTTTGTACATGCCCTCTCCTCTGCTTGGAACACTCCCTGTCTCTTTGCCTGGCTGACTCCTACCAGTCATTAATCCTTAGCCAGTGTTACTGACTGTTCTTCCCTGACAGCTCAGTGTAGGACCTCATACTATATTCTCTAAGGTGTCCTTTGTCTCCTCCAGAGCACCTGTCTGTGTACTTTTGAGGGTTTGAAGTCTGCCTCCGACAGCAGACCACAGACCCCAGGGGAGGTGGACTGGCTCACTCCGCACCTCCAGGGAGCAGTGCGGCTGCCTGGGTTTCAGTCCCTGTGCTCTCACCTGGCAGCTCTGTGACCTTGAATATTCAGCCCCGCTTTCTTCACCTGTACAATAAAGAAAATAATATTACCTTTTTTTTACAGGATTCTTGCCAAGATCCATTACCAAATCTATGTAAGATGCTAATAGAGCCCCAGGCACATAACAGGTGTTCAGTCTATATTGGTTGTTAATGTGGTCGCCCCTCAGTATCTGCAGGGCTTGGTTCCGGCACCCTCTTCACATCCAAACTCTGCAGATGCTCAAGTCCCTGAGATAAAATGGTGTAGTATCGGCATATAGCCCATGCATATCTTCCCATACACTTTAAATTATCTTTAGATCACATATATTACCTAATATAATGTAAATGCTATGTAAATAGTTGTTATACTGCATTGTTTTTTAATTTGTATTATTTTTTATTGTTATCTTTTTTCCCCCCAAATATTTTCAATCTGTGGTTGGTTGAATCCATGGATATGGAACCTGCAGATAACAGAGGCCTACTGTATACTATTATTGTTTTAGGATGCTTACTGACTGTGGCAAAAGTCACCAGGAAATGATACCAGCTTCTTGAATAATCCTAAGAAGTCGCTAAAAAGTTATTGTTATACAAGTTAGAACAACACTACAAAAATTACCACAGTGGTAGCCTCACTGTGGTTCTGTCCTCATGGTACTTTTTTAAATTGTCAAATATTTCAAGTTAGCCACGCTAACGCATAACCCAGTCTCTGCTTCAGAGGTTGTTTTAAAATATCTGAGTTTTGTTTTAATTTGTAGAAGATCTACTCGTACTTATTTTCAGATACTTTGAAAAATAACTCACCATTACCTTTTATTTTTTCCATTGAGATTGCTGGGTTGAGCATGTTTCAAACAGGGCACACTGGTTGGGCCTCTTGACTAAGACGTTTTGTTTTAAAAACTTCAACTTTTGTAGGTAGTGATAACCTTTCCTTTTTTTTCCCTCTGTATTCACTCTCATCATGATAGGATTTCCACAGGGGAGCTTCTTATACCTTCAACAGGGTCTATACAGTAAAAATACTGCTCTGTGTCAAAGGATTATAACGTTGTATAGATTTTCACTCTCAGACACCTTCCTTTGGGTAAATATTTATGTGGAACGAGGCACAGAATTTAAAATAGTCCTAAAGAAGCTGCATACTCTCCTTGACAACAACGACAACACAAACGTTTGTGCACCAACAGTTGGTTTCATAGTGTCTGGCACGGAGAAATAAGACAAAAATATACTTTGGTCCTGTAGTATTTATAGCATTGCCAGTTTAACCATCATGCCCTATTTAGGAATATTTTTTGAGTGAGCTTTATTTTAATACCCAAGAACACAGTCACAAGTTGGCGAGTGACACTCATGCTGACAACAGAATATACTTATGTCATTTTCCATAGAGGACAGAGAGGGAACTTGCATGGGTAGAATCTCCCCAAATTCTTGCACACCCCGACAAAGAAGACATTGATAACAATGAGATGGCCACTTGTAAATGCTGCGTTATGTTTTATATGCTTTTGCAAGAAACATTGTCTTTATAAGTGTATAAATGAGAAGGGCAAGAGATTCCATTTTGTCATTGTGAGTGATGCCCGGCCATGCGTGGCAGCAGCTGTCCCTGTGGCACTCCCGTCATCAGAGAATGAGCCACTCTGCATAATGAACATCCTCCAGATAACTGGAAGTGAAGCTAAAATGCATAATCTATGCAAAATTTTTTGAATCTTTCTAAAATTGACATAATTTTTGCTTTAAATAATTGCCATTGTATTATAAATCTATTAAACATTTACATACACTGTCCTGACTCAGTAGAGTGACCTGCCATGATGTAGCCTCCTTAGAGACCCCGAGTCCTCACGTGAACATCACTTTCTGAACTGTGCTGCCCTGAGATTTTGAACACGCTGGATTTGCACTGAAGACACTGGACTGCTGCGTACAAAGCGTTTTAGCCTCTTCTCTTTTACTTTTAGCTTCCAGTGCTTCAGTCAGTGTGTATGAACGTGTGTCCCTCCGTCTCCCCTCCCTTCTCATGTTCTGTTTCTCATCACCTGCAGGTTATAAAACATATTAGAATTATTTCTAAAATAAGAGTCAATTGGCTTCACGTGATTACCCAAAGAACTGTCTTATGACTCAAGCATGAGAACTTAGATTTTTCCACTCATTCAACAGCTATGCGTGGAACACCTGCTGTGTGCACGGTACTGGCCCCAGGACGCAGTGTGAGCAGGACGCGTCTCTCTGTGCGCTGAGGCCCTCACTGGGGCAGCCGGGGAAAGCACCCCAAAGGGGGCGCTGCTTGGGGCTGAGTCTTTAGTTTTCCGGAGGAAGTGGGAGCTGGCGGTGGGGCTGGGAGGGTGCAGAGGATTGAGGGAATCCCGGCATAGGTTTCCTCCTGCCTCTCAGCTGCCTCCTCTCTGCCTCCTCCGAGGGCTGCTCCTCTTCCTGCCGGTTAAACCTAGTGTTCCTGGGGAGTCCTGACCTGGACCCTTCCCTTGGCATTCAGCTCAGTCTTTCAGGGTCATCTCATGGCTGCCATTACCGTTCCTTGTAAATGACTTTTAAATCAGTCAGACCTGGGGTCCTCAACCCCTGGGTACCAGTCCGTGGCCTGTTAGGAAACGGGCTGCACAGCAGGAGGTGAGTGGTGGCGAGCAGCGAAGCTTCATCTCTATTTATAGCCGCTCCCATCGCTTGCGTCACCGCCTGAGCTCCGCCTCCCGTCAGATCAGCAGAGGCGTTAGATTCTCATAGGAGCGCGGACCGTAGTGTAAACTGCGCATGCGAGGGATCAAGGTTGCGGCTCCCTATGAGAATCTAGTGCCTGATGGTCTGAGGTGGAGCTGAGGCAGTGATGCTAGCGCTGGGGAGAGGCTGCAAATACAAATTATCATTAGCAGAGAGGTTTGACTGCACAATAAATGTAATGCGCTCGAATCGTCCCCAAACCATCCCCCTCCATCCGTGGAAAAATTGTCTTCTATGAAAACCAGTCCCTGGTGCCCAAAAGGTTGGGGATTTTGCTATTTCAATTAATTCATTAAAACATATTTTCATTTTGTTTAACTGTGAGGGTTTTTGTTTTTGTTTTTCCGAACTAAGTAAAGTTTAACCTGGCTCAGCATAATGTATATTATTTACAATCCTATAACGAGGACAACACATTTCTATGTCCCTGTGCCAACTGGTGGTTCTTTATAGGGGATGATTTTTGCCACAGGGGACATTTGGCAATGTCTGAAGTCGTTTTTGGTTGTCACAAGTGGTATGTAGACGCCAGGGATGCTGCTGAACTTCCGCCAACACACAGGACAGCCCCCCACAACAACAAAGAATTACCCAATCTGAAATGTCAGTATTGCTGCAGTTGGTAAGCCTTTTATTAGAGGATGATGTGTTTGACAAGTTTACCTAAAAAGACCTCACGCAACCAACCATGCCCCCAGACTCTTCCGTGGAGCAATTCCAAGCTAACCAGCTGATACCTTAGAAGTAAAGACAGCAGACCTAGGGGCAAAAGTGATTTTCAGAGGACACATGGCAAGCTACAAGAGAGGGTTCAGTATCTGAGCAACTCCCGTGAAAGGAAACCTAAGTGGACTGAGACAGAGTGACAGCCATGAAGTCAGGCTTCGGGGGAGAACCAAAATTATAGGCTTGTTGGCGGACAGTTAAGAGGTATGACTGTAAGTGGACATAAATGGTGTGGGGGAAAAACAATTACATAGAATTTATAACTTCAAACTTTCTCTCCTTAAAGCTGGAGTTGTTTTCTTATGCTAACATGCTGCCATCGATCAAAGAGATGACTTTTTTGGAACGGTCTTCAGAGCCTGTGTCATGTCCTTTTGAATGTCATGGGTGGTGGTAAATGTCACCCTCTGGGACAGGAATTTGATGTTAGGAAAAAAATTAAGTTATTTGAACCCATATAAAGTGAATAAGATAAGTCATCCATGTGCCTAAGACCATTTTCATAAAAATTGAGGACAGGTTATAAATTACATAAATCAGACTCTAAAGGCAATGCTAAAAGGAGTGTTAGAACTGTCTTATGCCAAGTCAACATCATTGTACTAAGTGTGCAGCTTCTTGGGCGACCATTTTCAGGAGAAATCCTCACACTGAGGTGTGTTAGCAAAACATTACTGGACAGCCTATTGCCTCCATGCTATGTACATATGTGGAAATAACGCCAGGTTGTGCACATCCTAATTTCTGTTAGAGTGGAAACATTTAGGATAGATATTAGTGTGCTTATAGTATGTCAAAGTTTAATTTTTAAGCTGTGATACCACACTTCAAAATCTGGATATTCCTAGATTAGGCAAGAAGGCATTTTATCTTTAAGTTCTTTCCTCTAATGTCAGCTTTATTTTGGCCGCACGGGCCTAATCGAAGACAGCTTTTTCGCGATAAATGAAGTGCAGATTAAATGTACTTGAGCTAGATTGGTGTTATAAAAGGAGAATTAATAAAAATAATGCTACAAGTCTACTCCCAGTAGAGTAACAGCTCATTGTGGTTTGCTTGGAATTGTCTTGATTTTAAAACTGAAACTCATACCTCCTGGGAAACTCCTCAGTCCTGGGCAAATAGAGACAGTTGCCCCAACTCCCAGTTCCTTAACTAACTGCTCCGTTATTTTTGGAATATCTACAGTAAAAACAGAACGATGACTCCACCAAAATAAATAAAGGAAATAGACATGCCCATATTGGGAGCAGCAACTTGAGTCAAACAGCAACAAATGTCAGCCGAAGCGAGGCTGAGCCAGTCACTTTTCTGCTGATTCAGACTAGAGTTACATGTTCTATTTTTAATTTTTATTTATTTTAATTGGTTTTTTTTTTTTTTTTTTTAGAGACAGGGTCTCAGTTGCCCAGGGCGATCCTCCCACCTCAGCCTCCCGAGTAAGATGTTCTATTTTACAGTGATGGCTCAGGCCATGTTTTACCAACCAATCACAATAACAACAAAAACAACAAACAACAATAATAATATCATTTATAAATCTAGTCCATCATACTTCTAATATTTGTTTTAGTTTTCTTAGGAGTAATAATCTGACAACTAAGGTCCCCGCACAAGTTTTTCAATGGCCTTGTATGCTCTATCTAACAATTTTATATAATGCTGGCAAAAGGCATTTTGGTGGCGGTTAGCTGAGAGTTAACATTCAAAATATACCATCAGCTGGGGGTATTTAGAGACACACAGATGAGGGGACAGACTGGTGCAGTGGTGAGCATGAGAGTTGGGGCCTGTGTTTGCACCCTGCCTCGCCACCAACTGTGCACGGCGTTGGACTAACTGGTGGCCTTTCTGAACCTCAGCTCCTTCACAAAACCAGCAACAAGCATAATTATTGTATTTGTCCTCTGGCATTGCTGTTTATTAAATGATAATGAAAGTACAGTACTTAATGCTGTACCAAGTATATAGCAAACACTCAATAAACGTGAGCCATTATTATTTGCACCTACCAAAATTTCTATAATAGTATTCTCTCACTATATTTCATAGTTATGTTGTCTCTTTAACTTATTTCCTATCCATCAGTCTTTGCAGAGGATGATGTTTTAGGAAATATGCAAAGAACACAGAGAATTGTGATAAAAGATGTTTTACTATGTATCAGTCTAGTTCCAAAGATCAATACAGTCTTATTTTAAGAAGATATCCATAGAAAAAAATCATCCATGACATAAAACCCTTTGCAAATGCCCCCAAATCAGAATGAATGAAAGAAAAAAAGACACCTAAAAATTATACCTGAGGGCAAGTGACACTGAAACATATCTCGCTGGGGACAAGAAAGATGTGTTTTGCATGTCTGTGAAGATAAAGATCAGAAACCAAGACATGACATCCCAGGATAGTTGCTCAGCAGGTTTCAAAAAGAAAGATCATGTGCCCAGAATTGTCCTATATAGTTATTTTTCAACCTTCCATAACTCCGCACGGACTCTGTAATAATTGTCAGCTAAACAATGGGCACACCTGGTCTCAAAGAGATGTAAAGGACATTGGAAGCCAAGAAGGGGGAGGGTGGCACCGAGGGGTAAAAACTTACCTGTCGGGGACAATGGACACTATTCTGGTGACGGGCACCCTAGAAGCCCCGACTTCAGCATTATACCTGGTATCCATGTAACAAAAATATTCGTACCCCTTTAATATTTTGAAATTAAAATAAACAACAAAAAAAAAACAAAACAAAGTTCCATAACATACTGATTTCAAGACTAGGGTGCCACCTGCATGGAATCAATATAGGCAACAATGTGTCTCTGGAAAGTTTCTCTTACAGCTGCTTTGAAGGCAGCTCTTTGACTAAATAACTGAACACATTCTTTAACACTGTTAGGAAACAGCTGGAGAAGGTGAGGTGTGCGCATGCCTGGGCACTGCGCCCCCAGGCACGTCAGCGTCACATGGTTGTCTAAGCAGAGGCAGGTTGAAAGAACAAAAAATAAGGGGGGACTTTCATCTAAAAAGTTTCCCTCAGAAAATACTATACGGTCCAGATGCCATAACCTTAAAAGTATGTATTCTGCTTTAATGTGTGTGGTTTTTTTTTTACTGTATGAAACCTTCCTTTGATGGTTTAGGAAGCAAGGTGAGATGTCAGGCAAAAGCAACACTCTTGCCACAGTGAGGGCTCGTGATGTGCTGTTTTGAATCTAATGGGAAGATGAGTAGGAGAGGCCAGTGATTTCCTTGCTCTTTCTGTGACCCAGTTTTCGGAATCTTCTACCCTAAAAGAATAGAGCAACTCTTGAAGGATTCCAGAGTCTGCAGGCAGATCCTGGGGTAACCTCTGCTTCCCTCTGGGGGCCCCACATGGCACTCGCGAGTTCTCTGCTGGGTTCTAAAAATAACATTAAAGCAGTCATTGCCTATCCCTTTTATATTCTTTAAACGTTTTAAAATTGGTACCATTTATGTCTTCATCAATATTGTTGGAGATTGCAAAATCCTAGAAAGTTACAATAAAGTATTAGTTGCCTTATAATTTCACTGTAACCTTTCAAATCCAAGATAAAATTATTTAGCATGCTCTCTTTTCTAAATGTCTTATATAAAATGCTTGAGAGAACGCTGCGAGTGTTTTAAGAGTGAAATTGATAAGAGTCTTGGTATTTTTGTTTAAAAATCAGTATCAGTAAAAGAAATATATTTAGGCTCGGTTTTTTGGGTCAAGCACTTTGAGTCGACCAGTTGTTTCACTGAATTGGAGTTGTGTGGCTTTTGTGAAGTCACAGCTAAAATTTTTTTTTTTTTACAGCTAAAATTTTTGAAGCAAATATTCTTCCTAATTGCTCCGTTCTATCAAGATGAATATTTCACTGGTGCTTTGTTTTACAAGAGATTACATTGTTCCTTGGCTTTAAGTCAGTTTAATTCATCTTCGAGCAGATTGAATTCTGTGAACTTCAGAGTTTCTGGTGATAAACTTCTCTGTCATCTCTATATTATCTCTTTAAAGCCAGATGGGGAAAATGGTTTACATCAGGCACAATGTATATTTGAACAATAAGGTCACAAGCAGAGTTATGTTACCTTTTATGGGCAGTGAGACAGGCAACGCGGTTTAGCCTCCCCTTCACGCCACACAGCAAATGGGACGCGGTCCGTGGTTTTTACGCCCGGATTCCCACACAATATTATCTTCTAAGCATGTTCTTGTCAACGGCCCGGGCCTTATTTAAAGCAGCATTTCCTCTTGAAGTGCAGAGGAGGAGGATGCCCTTCAGTTCCAGCCCTCTGAAGTTTGATTAAAGCCACCTGAAAAAAGCTTAGTGCCTCAAACACTGCTCAGCCCTCTTCCCATCCCGTCAGGGCGGAATTGGTATCATATTAATAAAGCCCGGCCCGGGGGGAAAAAGTCCTCACACTTCTGCTTTAGAATCCATTCCCTATTAAAAGGCACTTTTGAACCCTATAGAAAATTAAAACAACAATGAAAACAACTTACGGAAATGGAGTAGTTTAATTCTGGCATGTGGGATATGTTTTAAGTCCTGATAGGAAGCACTTCCATAGTACTGTGTGTGTGTGTGCATGTGTGTGTGTGTAATATGTATATGTGCATATACATAGAATATGTATATATATTACATAAATTTTGAGGAGGATGATGTAGCTCAAAAATCAACATGATTTAAATAATAATAAGTAGCAGTATAGTCCAAATGACTTTTTAATGCCAGCCTAGTTTTGGGGATCTGATTAATGTTTGATATTTACAGCAAAGCATAAAGAAGTTTACATGTCCATAATCATCCCAAAGAAACTTCTTTGGTCAGTTATTTCTGTAAGTAAAAAAAAAAAAAAAAACCCCAAATCTCTTGGTTTCCCTCTGTAGAATTTTTGTAATGAGAGGTTCAAAATGAGCTCTGTCTCATTTAATATTTCCAACAGTGGTTTTTAAAAGATGGAATTTTTAAATTAGTTGATTGCACTAATAAGATCCAGGTTGTTGACATTTTGGTTCACAGGAACAGAATGAAGAACAAATTAACCAAGTCTATACAGGATAAAAATTGTCAACAGGAAAAAGCCAAACTCTGTAAAATAATTTTAAAGAGATTTACTCTGAGCCACATTTGAGGACCATGACCCGGAGCCACACCCAAGAAGCCTTGAGCAAGTGGACTCGCTGTGGCTGGGTTTGGTTTTATACATTTCAGGGAGACATGGGTTACAAGTAAAGTCATAAATCAATACGCCAGAGGCATACATTGGTTTGGCCTGAAAAAGTGGGCCATCACGAAGCAGCGGTGGGGCTTACAGGTTATAGGTGGGTTTAAAGATTCTTTGACTTGTAATTGGTTAAAGAAATGAAGCTTTGTCTAAAGGCTTAGAATGTTTTAAGATAAAGAGCTGTTAATCAGAGACAAGCCACATATTTGTCGTGTAAATCGAGGACCTGCAGGTTTGTCTTGCATCCCCTTAGGCCTGTTAATGGGTTACAAAGGGTGTCTCCAAGAAGGGAGGGGGCATGATGAGGCATGTCTGACCTCCCGCCTCCTAGCAGGCAATTTAGTTTTAGGATATTCCCTTGGCCAAGAGGGAGTCCATTCAGTCAGCTGGTGGGGGGTGAGCCTTAAGATTTTATTTTACTTCACACCTCTCCAAACACAAATTTTTCATCATAAAATGCAAGTTATAGTATCTACATCTACTCTCGAGATTGGAAACAAATTGAGAAACAAACATAGGAAATAGATGAAGATTAAAATATTAACTTTTTATAAAAGTAAATGAAGCTGAATTTGAGGATGTGGCTAAGATACGCAGCCATAATGCACTTATGAAATACTTTGCAGAATCCAACTACCCACCCAGGCTCAGGCAAAGCTGACATGAACCCACTCTTCTCTGTTTATCACGTGGACTAGCTGAGAGTACGTCTGAGTGAGGGATCTCCCGAGTCAGGAGACATGCAGAGGGGACTGACCCGAGCTAGGCTCTCTCAGTCTCTTCTCTCAGTCTCAACAATCAGGCAAAGCGATTATCTTCCTCCTTGGGTGACTGACTAGGTGCATTGTCAGTGAGTGGTAATATTTTGAAATGAGTTTTTTCAGAGCAATAGGTCTCAATGGTGGGCTTAAAATATTCAGTAAACCATGCTGTCAACAGATGTGCTATCATCTAGCTTTGTTGTTTCATTTATAGAGCACAAGGAGAGTAGATTTAGCATAATTCTTAAGAATTTTCAGAATGGCAAATGAGCGCTGGCTTCATCTGGAAGTCACCGGCTGCATTAGCCCCTAACAAGAGAGTCGGCCTGTCTTTTGATGCTTTGAAGCCAGGTGTTGACTTCCTCTCTCTGGCTTTGAAACTCCTAGATGGCATCTTGTTCTAGTAGAAAGTTATTGTTTTACCTACATTAAAAATCTGCTGTTCAGTGTGGCTGCCTTCATCAATGATCCTAGCTAGATCTTCTGGATTACTGGTTTCTGCTTCTACTTTAGCCCCTGCTGTTTCACATGGCATGCACTTTTATTTATGGAAATGATTTGTTGAACCTCATGAAGCAACTCCATTGGCTTCCAGCTTCTCCTTTGCAGCTTCCTCTCCTTTCTCAGCCTGTATAGAATGGAGAGAGTCGGGGTCTTGCTCTGGACTAGGCTTTGGCTCAAGCGGATGTTGTGGCTGGTTTGATCTTCTATCCAGACCCCTCAAACTTTTTCCACATCGGCAATAAGGCTGTTTCACTTTCTTATCATTTGTGTGTTCACTGGAGGAGCACTTTTAAATTTCCTTCCAGAACTTTCCCTATGCATTCCCAGCTTGGCTAACTGGCGCAAGAAGCCTGGCTTTTGATGTGCCTTCCTCACTAAGCTTAATCATTTCTACCTTTTGATTTAAAATAGATGTGCGATTCTTCCTTTCACTTGAACACTTAGAGGCCACTGTAGTGTTATTAACGGACCTACTTTCAATATTGCTGCATTTCAAGGAACAGGGAGGCCTGAGGAGATGGGGAGGGGGGATGGCCGGTCAGCGGAGCAGTCAGAACACATGACATTTATCCATTAAGTTTGCCTTCTTATCTGGGTGCGGATCTTGGTGCCTAAACAATTGCAATAGTAACATCAAAGATCACAGATCACATCACCATAACAAATATGATAATCATGAAAAAGTTTGAAATATTGTAAAAATTATCAAAATGTGACACAGAGATGTGAAGTGAGCACATGCTGTTGGAAAAACGGTGCCAGCCGACTCGCTCGATGCGGGGCTGCCCCAAACCTTCAACGTGTAAAAAGCAAATTATCTGTGAAGTGCAATAAAGCAAAGCACAAGAAAATGAGATATGCCTGTACTTGGAATTATGTGTTCCGAATTAACTCTAATTGATTTTATAGACTATTTTCAAATTTCATTCCAGTAAAACTAGTGAAATTTTTGAAAATGCCAGAGTAACGTAATGCCAAACTGCAAACTTGAGTATGACATCTTACTATTCCTCTTGTTATTGCTGGTATTTTAACTGATCACACTGGGTGGCAGGTGTCTGATTCATCTTCTAGATGAAACACGTCATTACATTCCCAGGTCAACAGATAAGGATTTGACATTTCTCAGCAGTGATACTAATGTGTATTGTTTACTGAGTGCTCTATGCATCAGCCACTATGCCAGGCGCTTTACAGATCTTTATTTCCAATATTTCATAGTATAACAACCCTGGAAGGAATTATTTTAATTCCAATTTTATAAAGGAGAAAACTGAAGCTCAGAGAGGTTAATTTTCCCCGAAAGTATGCAGATTGAAAGTGGTAGAGTCAGGATTCGAACCCAGAATCCCACAAAGCCCACATTCTTTCCTTTAAATATGTCTTTCTGCCTTCCCCTGGGAGAATCGAGTGTGAAAAGAAAGAAAACGAGTTCTGTTGGCATAACTAAAAGAAGTGATCTTGGAATGTCACTTAATTGACGTCTATCAGGGGTAGGAAGACAACTCTTTCTTTAACCCTCAGTGTGAGTTTGAACACAGTGTTCCTCTGCAGCTAAATTGTTTGGTTGCTTCATCCAAATTACATCAAGAGCTTAGAGAAAAATGTAGCAAGTTTTCCTGCATTGATTCTAATTTGGTGCTTTTAATGGGCACATCACTGTTTTTATGGTTCTATAATACCCTGAACTTCTCCTTTCACAGGATTCATCACACTTCTAACTTCCTTGCTGAGGTATTTGTCAGATTCTAAGGCCCAGAGTGAAACAGTGATGGGTTTGTGTTGTTTACGGTCCCAGCCTACATTGCTCAGCATGGGCGCAGGTGGGTGCTCCTTAAACACTCACTGACTGCTTGAACGAACTACGGAATGACAGGAGGCATTAAATGAGTGAGGAGGTACTGTCAACTTCAGGCAGGAAAAGGAGACTGCAGGACTCAACCTTTCTCCAACTGCAGCCTTTCCTTTTGATAATTAAAAATTAGAACTGTGCACTTTCAACACCTATCCGTTATATTTTCATAATTTGTATGTACAGCTGAAAAATCACCATGCTTATTATAGATTCCTAGGAACTGATATGCATCACCGTGGGTCCCCAATGTGGAGACCAGAGGCCAGCATAAAACTGGGTGCTGACGAGCTCCAGGGAGAACCAGGGATGTGGGTCTCCCTCGGTTCGCTCAGCGAACTCTCCTCTAGCCGGGCTTGGTGAGGAATGGGTCAGAGTGCAAAACTGTGCACCAAAGCCCATGTCTTGTGTCATGCACTGCGTCGTCCTGCGGGTTCTGCCTGTCTCTGCCCTCCTGCTGTTTAGCACGTGCCTGTTCACATGGACTGCTCCCCCCCATTCCGTGCTTAATGTCCCAGCCTTACCAGCCACGTACGCTCTTCCTCACAGACAAGCTTTGCCGTGCAGTACAGTTATATTACAAAACCGTACTTTCATTTCAGTTTTTTAAAAGATTTAATTATATGGGTTTTCATGTAATCATATTTCATAGTCTGTACATATATTTAAAACAAAAATGTATTTTAAAAACTGACAATTTGCCTACACAAGTGCCTTAAATGTCTTCGTTATTTAAGAGTGTTTTTTTTTTAAATTTCAGGATATTATGGGGGTACAAACATTTTGGTTACATATAATGCCTTTGCCTTGCCCAAGCCAGGGCTGCAAGCGTGCCCTTCCCCCATACAGTGCGCTACACATCCATTAGTTGTGAGTTTACCCACCTAAGACTGTTTTTTCTTTTTTTTCTTTTTTTTTTCCCCCTTTTGTTTTCTTCTAACTCCAGGAAGATTATTCACAGGGAAAATCCTAGAGCCTGTTTCCAAACTACACACAAATTATAATACAAAGCACACCTTTTATTTAGGCTCATGATTGCCATCTAGGGAATGTGTATGTCTCCAGTGTGAAACGTGTTCAACCAAAAATGGGCATGTCTGTTTTGGTCAAAGTCTTGACTGAAAATAAATATGCTGCCCATCTCTCTGTCTCAGGACAGTCACTACAGTCAGGAAGAGAAGAACGAGCTGCTGAAGCAAGTCTAGGCATAATTCAGGTGTCAAACGGAGCCACAGGGAAAAATGCTTACATGCTGTTGAAATAGATGATATTATTTTATTCTCCAAATCAACTGATTAGTTGATCAACTACCCTTCTGTAGACAGAGATTTACCTGAAAAACCATTGTCTAATATGATTTTATTTCTCTCTCTCTCTCTCTCTCTCATTTAATCCTGAGAATAGGTATATGAGGGAGGTATAATATTATCCCCATTTTACAGATGAGGAAACTGAAATGTAGTAAAATACATTGCCCAAGGTCACACAGGGTGTAAGCAATGACTTGCAGCCAGACTGTCCCACTCTACACTCCATACTTTTTAACACTCTGCCAAATTACTTGTGTCTCGAGAAAGTACAACATAATAGGAAGTTTAAGTATAAATGACAACTCTATTGAACGATATAGAATGTCCCACAATAGCATGTGCTCAGACAGTTCATGGCCTCTGAGACAGCACTAGCTGCAGGTATAGAGTGTATGTCCCTGCTTATTTCACTGTGGACAACCGGGGAAAGCATCCTAGGAAGGCAAGAATGGGAATGGGCCTTCCGAAGTGGAAGAATTGGAGGACAGGAACAGAGGGGAGAAGGCGTTCTCGCTGGGAGGAAGGCTTGAGCCAACGTTCGGAGAGCAAAACACACAAAGTGTTATTCCAGAGGAATAGCGGGGAGACCAGTCTGCCCAGAGCAACGGGTTCAAGTAGAAAAAAATGATCTATTTAGAAAGGTTGCTTGAATCCAGATGTTACAAGTATGTGACTATCAGGCAAAGAATTTGGACAGCATTTCATAGATAAAGCAGAGTTGTCTTAAGAGGTCAAGAACGTGAGTGGGAAAGTGAAAAAAATATTTGGGGGAATATTAATCTGGCAACCACATGCAAGAGAAATAAAAAGGATGACAAAAGGAAGCAGAGCCTTACCCAGAAGTTTGTGCATTTTTTGAGATGAGGGCCTGGAATTCAATAGGTATGTGTTAAATAAATAAAAAGGAAGGTGTCCATCCTAGAAATATTACTAAGGGGAAATCGGTAGGAATTGTCTGAATGGTTATGGAAACCTAAGGGAAAATATCAGAGGTTATTTCAAAATTTTAAGTGTGGGCAACAGAGTGAGATGGAATCCAAATAAAAAGTAGATGCAACCTGGAAAGGAGGGGAGAGACGGGGGTTTGAAGACACTGATTTAGAAGTCAGCATCAGAGATGAAGACTCACTCTCAAGAGAAATGAGGGGCTGATACAGCCTTCCGTGTCTCTATGTGTGGAGGGTGGGAAACTGAGAAGACGCAGTCATAAAAACAGAGGCCGCGGAGAGCCAGGACAGTATAAACTCCACGGAACCCAAGGAAGGAAATGTTTTCAAGAAGTAAAACTACAGTAGTCGATAGTTCCAAGAATTTCAGGAAGGGAAAGGAGAATTAAAACATAGAAAAAGATAATTGAATCTACACACTCCCGTGACATAGTGGTCCCAGCTGTAATTTGTTTCATTTTATCAAAATCAAAATTCTTCCTTATTGGGTAAATTAGTTATTCCTTCTTCCTACTCAGCCAGGGAGTCAGCAGTGTTTGTTGAGCACTGACTGTGGTCAGAACACAAGGGGAAGAAGCGTAACTGTGGTAGAATAAAATGGTTTCTAAACCGTAGAGCTTGGGCGACCTTAAGTCTAATTTCCTTTTCTTTAGGCCCTTGGAGAATAGATGCAAGCGGGTGACATGGTGATGAGAAGTCACGGTCTTCCATTAGAGGTCCCATGGGTGTCCTGGCAAATCCCACCCGTGCAGTGGATCTTTGAAAGGGGGGGTCTTTATTTGGAAAAGCCGTTCCCCACAAACACGGGAGGTTCCTCCCACGGGAGGGTCACTGTGCTCTTCCACGGCAGGGACCTACTAATGCTTCTGTTTTGCAAGGGCTCTTGAGAATTAGTGAAGAGAAGAGGTAGGCTGGGTTCTGTCAACGCACAGCCCCCGCCGTGCGACCAGGGACCACGTTTCACATCTCTGGTCTCCGGCCAGCATGATCTAGTGTGTGAGAGTATGTGCCTGGGAGTCAGGTCTGCCCACAAAGCCCCACTCCCCACTTTCCAGCACTGCGATTTGGAGAGTCATTTAATCCCTTCAGCCTTAGTTTTTTTAATCTGTAAAGATGGAAGTAATAACCCTCTATCAAAGATCATTGTTAAATGCTCTGCTCATGTGACACACTAAACACATGGTAGCTACTCTAATTATTATTTTAGGAGTTGAAAGAACGGTGATTGTGCTACTTAAATTATGAGGCCCTAAACAGTGTCCCAAGTTTCAGTCCCGATCCCTTTCCCTGTGTAATAAAATGACTTGCATCTTCAAACTTTTTCAAAGCCCTTCCTTATCCACGGATACATGTCATCTTCACGAGCAGCCTGAGAGGGGCACAGAGCCCAGATAGAGCCCCTGCCTGCTCACCCCTGTCACAGCCTGATGGGAAAATTCCAGAATATGCTGCCACTTCTCTTGCCAAACCCCCTCCGCTTCTGCAGGGAACACATGCCGGGATGAGCTAATTCTGCAGTCACATAAAAGAGCTGCGTGTTGAACTTTCAACTTTTGGCAAGTTGTGCCTCATTTCTTAGCCTCAGCCACTCCTGGACACTTCTGCTTTGACTTTTACTTTTCAAGCCACTTTACTCTTAGCGCTCTTGAACGGCAGGTATTGTTTCCATCCTTTTCACATCTCAAAAAAGATGTGGTTTGTTATGTTCCCATCAGTCCACCCACAGACGTATTCAAATCCGAATATTGGTGTGGGAATCTGAGGTGCATATGTGTTGGGGCAGGGGGTGGTAAGTGTGAAGAAAGTGTGGGCGGAACTTAATCTCAAGGATTATGTACTAAGACTTTAAGTTCTCTGATTTAAAGTATACTTTTTTCAGCTTTCCACACCAAGTTGATTGTATAGTCCATTATTTAATACATTTCACACTTGCTTGGGAAGCTTAAGGACCTAGACAAGAAGGTCTTGGTCGTAAGGCATTTTGTTTACCCCTTGGACCTCACGGCAGGTAGGCGTGAGGGTGGGAAATGGAGGAGAGAGGATAGGAAGAAAAAGCCTCCAATTTCTGGATCCATTTCCAGTGGATGAGATGTGAGTCCTGAATAATTCTGCCCTCAACTTGTCCACAGTTGTGTAAGAAGAGGGAAACTGTGGAAAATTCTTTGCACCTCCTCTTGCAGTCTTCAAACATCTCAGGGAATAGACTACTCTGGTCATTATTTTCCTTCCAGGAGCAGGAGGACTTGGTCAGAAGAAAAGTTGGAATTTTCCCTCAGATTGCTCCCCCTAGAGCTTTTGAGGGTGAAGTCCTACAGTGCTCCTCCAGCTGCGAAGGGGCCACACCTGATTTTTCGGAGGGGGAGATAAAAAAAGACCAGCGTTGCTGCATTCCGAGGTCATAAATTCAATTTTACTTTGATTTAAAATGTGTTTCTCCAAGGTATCAATTTTTACGTCACAAGACAGATGACGTTTTGACCCTACACGATATATTTCTATTCAGAAGGTTTTAGGATATGTTCATTTGCCAGTTAGGTAAAGCCGAAATGTACTGACTCCCAAGTCATTGGTGACTCTGAATCTATTATTTTTATGGAGCGACCATGAGGATATTTTCCCCAGGAGTGAAAGATTAATTTCACTCCCGAGCTCCATTTCCTGTTACGGTGTCAGGAGATCAGAGGAAAGCGGTTTCCTGCAACCTCACGTCATACCTCTTCCTCTTCACTGCCCGATCACAGAGGCTCGGATCCTAAGTTTAACTTTGGGAGTTTGCTGCCAGTTCCAAAGAATTTGCTAAATAAGTTTCAAATGCGAGCCCTTTGTGGGCTTGAGAATGAAAAACTAAAAGAAGAGTGATGGTTATTGTTATAGTAAAAACTTGGCACAAAATAAAATAGTCTTTTTCCCTCTTCCTTTCCCATGTGCTCACCTAAAGCAATAAACATGTGGGCGATTGCCCCTGAATCCTCTGTTAACACAAGGTAGCTAAACGGCAGGACAATGTGCTTCCTAAGAAGATCACTATAAACATTCATTTCGATCCAAGGAGTATTTGCCATACTTACTCTGGGGCAAATCCGGTACAAAAGAAACCTGGGAGATTCAAAGGCAACAAGAATTGAATTGGGACTTCTGGTCTCTAGAACTGTAAGAGGAAAAATTTCTGTTGTTTTTAGGCACTAGTTTGTAGTGATTTGTTACAGCAACCAAGGAAACTAATAAATGAGACAATTTCATCTAATGTCTCATCTTCAAATTCCATCTATCTATTTTTTCCACCCATTAATTTAAATCTCCCGTCCTGACTTCTCAGAGCACCAAACTCGTGCATCTAACTGCCTGCTGGACATCTCCACTTGAATATCTAATAGGCATCTCAAACAATGTGGCTAAGAACATTCTTGATTTCCAAGCCCTGGACTCACAAATCTCCCGTCTTCCCATCGGTAAATGGCGATACCGTTGCAGGGTTAGGGCTTAGGCCCAGCTACTTCATGGCTCCGGGAGAGAACCTCGGCGTCATGCTTGATGCTTTTCTTCCTCCCACCACCCTCTACCTAATTCCTAGATAAATCGCCTTGGCCACTGCCTTAGTCCGTCATCTCTGACTTGGGCTGCTGTAGTAGCCTTCTCGTTTCTTCCCTGCCTCGACTCCTGCCTCTCTCCACAGAAGCCAGCATAAACTTCCTAAAGTATAACTCAGATCTCATCACTCTGTGCCTAACATACTCCAATAGCACCCCACTACCCTCAATAGAATAATATCCAAATTTCTTACTTTTCCTATAACAGTAGTTCTCAACTGGGGGCTATTTTTGGCAGCAGGGACATTTGGCAATGTCTGGAGACGTGTGTCACTACTAGGGAGAGCCCCCTGGCATCTAGTGGGTAGAGCCAGGGATGCTGGGGAACATCTCACGCTGCATGGAATAGCCCCATGACACAGAGTTAGCTGGCCCCACATGTCACCAGTGCTGGGGATGAGAAAGCCCGGCCCATGGAGTCCACGTGAGCCGAGCTCTGCTCTCCTGCCGCCTCCTGATTTCCTGCTTTTGCCACGTTTCAGCCACACTAGCTTTTATTTCGTTCTTCAGACATGCTAAGTTTGTCCACATCTCAGAGCCTTTGAATATGCTCTCCCTATGGGTAGGAATATACTTTTCCTAAATCTCTCCATCTCTGTATCTTCATTATTCAGGTGTCAACTCAAATATTCTGTCCTCGGAGAAGTGTTCCCCAGCCACCCGTGCTGGAGCAGCCTCCGCCATCCTACCCCAGCTGCTCTATCACATTAGCCTATTTTTTATCTCCTGTACAGCTCTTACTGGTACTTTAATGTATCTTACATTTTATGTGTTCACTGCTGTCTGCCTGCATCTAGACTACCACCTGGCACACAGTAGGTGCTCAATAAATATTTGTCAATTCACTGGCATAGAAATGTACAGCAACAGAGAATAATTCAATACTCCTAAAATCTTTGGTGCCAAAACTGATACAATTTATCACCAGGAAGCCAGGTTTATTTCTAGCCCTTTTCGATTCCAGTGTGTGGCTCTTCCGTGGGTGTTACTTTCATGTAAATCCTGACAGCACTGACGGATAGTGGTTGGGATGTTCGGCCCATCTTTTTTGCAGAAAAGATGGAGTTTTACCTTTGAACCTATCCTTCTGCAGACAGAACAGGCTTTTAGGTAGTAGACGGCTGGCATCCAATTGTTTGTGTGGTTGTAGATCTTGAAGCCTCCACACAGAAGCTATTGATGACACACTGAGAGCACGTGAGCTCCTGGAGGGATGGCTTTTGGAGAGAAAGGCCAAGGATTTGCTCTGAGAGAACTTACTGTTAGGAGTTAGAGGAGAAAGAAGAGTCACAAAAAAAAGAGAGAGGAAAAAAAATGATTAGAAACATAATAGGAAAACAAAATAAAACAAAATCTCTGAAGCTCCAAGTCATGGAGTGATAGCAAATAACTAATTTATAAAGGAATTCTTGTTAATGCATCTTTGGCATTTTGTGCTCTTGTATTGGAGGCAGGTGTTCCTTTCATTTATCAGTGAATAGCTAAAAAGTTTCTTGTAAAACAAAAAATAAACTTATCAGTAAAGAGGTACCTACAGAGAAGGGAAATTTGGAAGAACTTGGTATGATAATAATGAAAATATTCAGTTCTTACTTTCTAAAAATTTTAACCCTGCTATGAAATTTTCCTGATTGTAAAGGGTTTCAGAATAATCCCTGGATCCCTAATTTTTCTAATGTCTCTTTTACTTATCAAGAAAATTTTGATCATTTGTGACAGCTCAAGAATGTTGGAAATAGAAGTCATTTTTGTTCCCTTTCATCCTGTGTTGAGAGGTTGAGACATTAGCCAGGGAGAATGGCAAAATTAGGAACTGGCAAAAGCTTCCATCTGCCCCAAACCGATCCAATCCTGTTTCCATGTTTGGAAACGGTTTCTTGAGCTTATCCACATTTTTTGGCAGGTCATATTTTTGAAGAATGACAGGCACTTTTCTCCTTACCACCCATTAGCCCTGATCCTGGCCTCAGGGAATGCAAACCGTCTGTCAAGTCCAGACTCTAAGGTGAGAAGTAGAGGGCCAAGTAAAATTGTGGGTGCAGTGTTGTGCGAGAAATACACTTTGGGGGCCACGTTGTGTGAGAACTACACTTTGGGGCCACATTGTGTGAGAAATACACTGCGGGGCAGCATCGTGTGAGAAATACACTTTGGGGGCCGCGTTGTGTGAGAAGTACACTGCAGGGCAACGTGATGTGGGAAATACACTTTGGGGGCCGAGTCCTGTGAGAAATACACTGTGGGGCCGCGTCGTGTGAGAAATACACTGTGGGGCAGCATCGTGTAAGAGCTACACTGTGTGGCTGCGTCGTGTGAGAAATACACTTTGGGGGCCACGTTGTGTGAGAACTACACTTTGGGGCCACATTGTGTGAGAAATACACTGCAGGGCAATGTGATGTGGGAAATACACTTTGGGGGCCGCGTCCTGTGAGAAATACACTGTGGGGCCGCGTCGTGTAAGAGCTACACTGTGTGGCTGCGTCGTGTGAGAAATACACTTTGGGGCCGCGTCGTGTAAGAAATACACTGCGGGGCCGCGTCGTGTGAGAAATACACTTTGGGGGCGGCATCATGTGAGAAATACACTTTGGGGGCCGTGTCGTGTGAGAAATACACTTCAGGGCCGTGTCGTGTGAGAAATACACTTTGGGGGAGGCGTCATGTGAGAAATACACTTTGGGGGCAGTGTCGCGTGAGAAATACACTTTGGGGCAGCGTCGCATGAGAAATACACTTTAGGGCC